>WSTH01000306.1:0-28624 GCA_019616345.1 Ceratobasidium sp. 395
TGTCTAGCATCTGTGTCAGGTAACTAAGCTAGATGACCAAAATAAAGCAGCTACCTTATGTTGAACGCTTGTTCCTCCCTCTTGTCCAAGCTGTCCAAGATATACGGAGCTACGAATTCCGGGTCTTTGGTGGGCTGAAAGTATCCATCCCAAGCTCAAGGCGGTGAAAGGATTACTACCTAACAAACCGTGAGGTTCAAAATCACAGGAACACTACACGACAGATGCCGTACCGATAACAATACATTTGTAGTCATGTATCTGAGATGCCATTTGGATGAATTGCAAAAATTTATCAAGCTTGGGTGTAGTCCCGGAAACTGTAGCCTAAGTATAAGCACCTTGTAGTCTAGCTCAAATATAATATACTCACAACAATTAGGGGCAGGAAGGCCAGAAAACATGTTGTTTGGTGTCATTGATTCCAACACAGAGTCGACACTAAAATAGGCTAGGAGTGGGTAGCTACAAGCCCCGATTTCGTACAGCCTACGTGCAAGAAGTCAGCGAACTAATTGGGTTGGACGTTGGGAGTAGAGGCAGAATGTACGTTGCTCTCGCTGCTACATGATATTGTCCTACGGGTGGTGCGGTGAGGTTCACTTGAGGTCGTGAGGCAGGATAATCCAAAACCGAAACTGTAGCTCTATCAACAGCCCGTTTTATTGCAGCCCGTCGGTCATCCAGTTGCCCGTAAATACGAGCGTCCAAGAGTTGCTCCATGCGCAGAGCAGCATACCCGAAATTTACGCCTAGGTTTAGAGGGTAACGTGTAAGGCCCAAAATCCGTGGCCGGTCAGATGTGATCAATGGCCCGTAGTATTCCAAGAGGATCGTCATCAATGGTGTCGACAGGTCGTCCAGAACAACAGAGTATGCGTCGTCGATTATCAGGCACGAGACGTCTAGCAAACCAAGTAGACCTTGAGATAGTGCCAGTAAGAGAACCTAAAGAAGAGCGTAAGACTTAATATGACGATGTGGATTCATACATACGGATGGCGGCACAATCGCTAGACCACTGCCCAACCGCTTGAACCATGTCGTATTGAAAGCGACGCCGGACGATGGTGCGTAGGAAGTTATTGAAAGTTTGTAAGTCAAGTTGAGGTGATCGCGTATCTTAGTGGTGCTAGCATCCTCGCTGAAAAGGTATCAGTAGCGTTTCTCAGCAGCGCCCATCCAACGAACCTAAGTACGTAAATACTTAAGGAGTGCTGATTATTATAGGCACTCTGGGATGGAAGACCGCCAATAATTCGTAATTTATCTATAGACAGAATTGTCGAGTGAGTACATATGGCGTTAGGCAGAATATCGAGAAAGATTACCTGCATAGGACAAGTTGGCAATCACGGCTAAAAGGTGTTGGATAAGTGTATGCAAGTCTGATATTAATTAACGTACTGTTGCTACTGAGAGCGGCGCCAACCTCGGCGCTGGTACCCACCAGCCCAGAGAGGCTGAGCCCGTCACCCAAAAGAGGAGACTTAGAAGTGAACGGAAGGCCGCTACTCCCTGGATCACCTCTATCGAGACGACTCATAGACCTCTTTTATAGTTATGTTTGAAAGATAGGGTGAATAAGGCGAAAATCGGGACGAGTGAACGATACAAAATTTTCTACGGCCAGAATGGTAAAAGCGACAAATATGGCTCAGCTACGCCAAGTGCACCCCGGCTCCCAAATTCTCGTAGAACAGTTGATTTAAAGTAGTACAGGTCACTCCAGTGCGTAAAGAGATAAACCGAGATATGTGGGCACTGGACAGGGCTAGATGGTTGTTAAGATTGAGGGGTTGATTGATTGCACATGTTTTGAGCCAGCCACGTGCAAACGGACGCGCCTGTTCTCAACCTCTCGACCTTCAATTCTTTCCTATTGTACATCTTAAGATGACTCAGACAACGGAGAACACAGATCGCGTATGGAAAGGTTTTGAAAATATAGAAAACTTGTTTATATTGTTAGTACTCCTTGCGACTTACTCATGGCGCGCGGGGAACTATGTCACTAACTAGCACATGGCTCTACGATTTAACGCGACAAACGCTGGGGATAGTGGAGACTCCTACAGGTAACAGCCTTTGCAATCTAACCAGTCATCTGCACCATATATTTATCTGACGTTCTCTCTAAGCTCTGTACTTCCATTGGTCACCAAGAACCACCTCCCTTCACCGACCACCAATCTACCGCTCGGAATAACTTTCCCGGGAAAGCCTTACACGGATGATAACAAACCGAACTGGGTAAATGAACTCACGGAGCCCGTCTAAACCCAGGCTAAGCGTCCGATCGTCTAGGTTGGTCATCTCATTGATATGCTGGCACCTGAAAAGTTGCTGTTGGTCTACGATTTTGCTGAAGGCGGAGACACCGTCTCGGACATGGAGGAGACGGTTGAGCGTCTATATAAAGAACTAATCAAGGCCAAAGCTAGACCCGGCGAGCACTGGAACTCAAGAACGTCACTCTTCGGTACGTAACTGGCCTATATGGTCGACACGCTCGTAGTACTGAGTCGCTCCTTTCAATGAGTTTTTTGGATTGGGACCAACAACATAGGGTGGGTATATGCTATCTCGATCTTTTGTTGGTAACTCTATCATAGTACTACGCCTTTAGGGACACCTTTGGCGAAGACGATGCGAATGAATTCATGTCGCACATCTTTAAATGCGTGCAGACTGTTTATGATACTGGCGCACGCGCCTTTCTTTTCATCGATGTTCCACCAGTCGAACGAGGTCCTTTGATTGTTATATGTAAGCAGAGGTCTTATGAACTCGGCTCAGTTTACAAGAACCATTACAGACCCTAATATAAGCCAGCGGTTTGGCTCAATCTGCTCCATGTGGAATCGACTCTTTCGATGTGGGATCGACACTTTTTCTCAGGAGCACCCAGATGCTAGCTGCTTCCAATTTTCATCACACAAGTGTCTCAACAATATTTTAGACAACCCGACCAAACACAGCTTCCTCCAAGAGGATGTAACTAAGTACGGAGGAGAAATCTGGGTTGATCATATTCATTTAACAAGCTCAGTACATAAAATTTTCGCAACGGATGTATTAGAATACCTGAGGACAGTCTAAACTTGTAGAATACATGCGTTCATTCCAAACAAAGGACCAAACATCACGCGCCGCTTATGTAAATCAGCTGCCTTTGGACCCTGAACTTGACCACCAGGGAGACAGCCATGCACCCCGGCTCTTCTCCACAGGCCTTCCGTCCACTCCGCTCTCTTTCGACTTCATCTACTGCTTCTTCTCCTCGCCCGATCACGATCACCTCTCGACCTAGCTTCCCTTGGGTGCCTCCTAACCCGTATAGTCGCTCAACGCCAACACCTGGTCCTTCAAGTTGGGAGAGAGACACCCCAACTTTAACAATGAAACGCGAGGCTGCTCAGACACCCTCAGTGGCGGGAGGGTCTGCCTTTGCAGAAGAACAAACCATGAAGCAGTGGTCCTTCAACGTAAGCATTTCCTTAGTTTAGCCGCGTTCGACATTTCCTATATCAGCGAGTAGGCTTTTGAATGGCAAGTTCGAGATGTACGCGCGCTTCGAGAATATTTGGACCACTGGGGTGCAGAACAAGCTCTCGTTGGCTCCTCTGGACAAAACGACGCGTCTGGTAACGGTGACCAGAAGAATATACCCGAGCTATTGCGCGAGAGCCCTATAATTGGAGATGGCAAGTTTAAGCTAGAGGTTTGTGCCTGTGAGTCAATTCCTTGACATTTTAAAGGCTTGTCGGTCTTGACTTATTTTTACCGTCCCAGCCTACACGCCTACGGATCTAGAAACGCCGGTTGACGCAGTAGGCGTAGCTGGTGCACGTCTATCGGTTTTTGTGACTTCACTCATGCTAGATTACGCGCCGCACACAAATACCGAGCTATGTACCACTATGATGGCTGCTATAAGGGTCCGAGGCGACCTTGCAGGCGAGCGTGGTGCGCGCGCAGATTGGCTTTGGGAGTTCTGGGATCAAGATTGGACCTTTCGCAAAGAGAGCGAGTTTTGGGGTACGTATATCTGGCAAGCTCTGCTCCAAAATACGTGTCTTACGAAGACTAGAATGCTCTTTACCTCCTTTATCGACCATACTCGAGCACCCAAGGGTTGCTGCAACCAACAGCTTCGTGCTGTGCATCCAAATCCATACGCCCGTCGGACCTCAGATCCCACAGCAGCCCTCCATTTACTATGTGCCAAAGGACCTTTTGGAAGGGATTGAAGCCTCTTTAGATAACGCTAGTATGTATAATTCCTATTTTGCTACAACGATGGGCTAACACGTTTGTCTAGACACTGGAGATGTCCAATTTGTGTGCCTTGAACGACTGGGGCCCTCAAACTCTCCATCCGGTACTATTACACCAAATTCGCGCCGCTCATCTTCGGAATCGTCGTCTTATCCATCCTCACGGCTAATTGCTAGAAAGCGAGTGATATACGCTCATTCAGACATTCTGAGAACTCGTGCTGGCGGCGAATATTTTTCAACTATGTTCTCTTCTGGGTTCGCTGAAAGCGCGGCACCTGCGGCTGGAGAGAGAAAGATGCACACTGTTGTTGTCGAGGAAGCAGATTTCAATACTATATATTGGATGTTGAAGTGGGTGTATGGGAACTGGTAAGTATCGTTCTGCGCAGGTACTTCGCTATTAAAGTAGTCTGCCCAGGCTCCTTTTCCAAGAAGACGACGACCCACGAATCGTATTTAATTCGATGGGCCAAGGCCAAAGCACCAAATGGCTCTCTTCATCATACACCGCTGGTGCCGCCCAAGGCCCTACGTCTACCCAACAGCCAGGCGAATGGGACTGGCAGACGTTGTACCGTATCGACACCCCCTCAGAAGCAGGTAGCCTCGGACAAAGTTTGCGTAGCCTTGTATTAGACGACACAACCCCTGAAGGTACTCCTGCACACGCTCAAACATCCAGTCAAGGATCGGGAGAACCTGAAAGCATCGCCCAAGAGCCAAGCGCACGGACGCCAGCTGCACCCACACCCCGTGCTGCCGTTCGATCGCCTGCAGCCGCTGGATCGAGTGTACGGCAGGGTGGCGCCAAGGCAGGCAGCACACGCCCTGGTTCGACGAGTCGTGGTGGAGCGGCCGGAGGATCCAGCGGGGGAACATTCATGCCACGCGTTGCCCCCGTCTCGCCCCATACACCTAGGTATCCACATACACACTCGCACCACCCTCATACGCTCGTTCCGCGTCCGCAACCTGACCCCCACCCTCATCCGACTCCTCCACCTCCTCCCGCATCGGCACTTGCAGTGTACCAAACGGCACATCGATATGCTCTGCCAGGTCTAGCTCAACTTGCACTCGAACATTTGTTAGGGACGATTACGCCCCGAAGGGCGTTTGCGCTGCTGCTTGCTACGCGCGTTTGGGACGAGCTACATGCACTTGTTGCGGACTATGTAGTCGATGCATGGGATGAAGTGGCTAGGAGTGAGGAATTCGAGGGGTGTTGTCGGGAAGTTGCCGCTGGAGAGTACGTGCTATAATTTGGTTTGTTTTCGTTTTACTGATATGCTGACATGTCTGTAGATGGGGTACGGATGGCGGGAAGACGTTGGCTGAGCTGTTCAGGAGGCTGCAGTCACCTACGAGTGGGCGCTACAACAGAACTTGACAAATACTTTACTTTACTTGTGTTATATCCTTGTACACGCTGTTCTCTGTCAATTGTATATATATGGTTATTGATCTCGTACCTATTTATAGCTCCAGCTACATTGGTTATGCCTCATCCGGGATGCAAAATAATTGAATAATTGGTAGCAACCAAGTTGTACACTGTCATCTACTGTAAGGGGATCCATAAACAATACATAAAATGCCTCCAGCAAGAAACGACTACGAAAGCGTAATAGCAACATTAGAGAAGATTTCTACCAGAGGCTTAAATCGTTAACGTGCGGAGCGATCGCCAGAACCAGCATGCGAATATCATTGTCCATAGCAGGAGAGGCATCGAGGCGGTGTCTAGAGAGTTGGAACGCGCAGAGCTGGGAACGCTACCGAGGACTTTGGAGTTTCTGAAGACGTGGAGATAGTTCTGTAGTTGAAGTTGTGGTTAGACTAGAGTCAGAAAGTTTACACGGAGGTACGTACGATTGACCAAGAAGTATTCTGAAACGATGACATCATGAGAAAGGTTATAGCGGAAGACATCGACGAGAACTTACATAAAAGTTTGCCGGGTTCAAAATGCTGTCTGGACAAGTCCCAGGGCAGCCGCTGTCAGCGTACGTGGGCCCGGCCAGGTCACCTGTGAAGCAAAACGAAAGTTTTATCAAGTTATTCGGTTCATAAAACGGCGAGATACCTACCACACAGCGTGATATCGAAAACGATCTATGCAATACATACGTTAGATGGCGCTAGTCAAGTAAACATAGGTCCAGACATACGACATGATCCCAGAAATACTTGTTCGGCGGACAAGAGTCCTTACCCAAGAGCACCGTCGGTTTGCCCCAGTTCAACGGGTTTGGAGTATTGCTAGTAATATCTCGAGGTACGGTTGAACGATGGAAGAACCCTAAATAATCTATTAGCGGCGGGTACGACTTTCGTAGAGTCTACACTCACAGCCATAAACGCCATTTGCATCCCACCGTGTTGCGAAAACACCGCCTCCAACCGAGTTAAACGGCGCACCGAAAGACGCAACACTGTCGTTAATCAAGCCACACCCCATCCCACCGTTATCATGTGAACAGTCTGCGGCGATTAGGTTGCCTGTAAAGTTCTCTGGGTGCTCGATTCGGCATCCTAGATTGAAAGTCAGCTCGGCCTGTCAAAATTAAGCATAGTCGTAAACGCACCTCCGGCAGTGTGGAAGGTGGCTTGGTTCTTGGTGCTCTCGTGTACGCCTTCGAATATGTCTATTTCGCCGCCGTGTGGCCAGTTTGGTCCAACCGTCCTAATTAGCGGAGTTAGTAGACTGACGGGAGCAATTTAGAGCTTTGTAATCACCAGAAGGCTGGCCAAGCACCTAATTACCCCACCAGGATTAGTGGGAAGGCAGGAGGGAATAATAGGGTTGGACGTACCACAGGCATGAGGAGCACGTTCGATGTCTACGATAAACAAACCGCCGTTGTATCGCTTTTTCGATTGTATCCGAACACTGAACAATACCGTACTCAGCATCACCAGATAGAAGAGGCCATTAGACTCACCTTTTACGATATTCGCCGGGCTGCAGGACAGTGGTATTGTCTACCTTCATTACGATCTTGTTATTTGGCGTAACATATGCAAGACCTTCTCGGAACGCCGTGTCGCGATCGACATAGTCTACTAAACCACTGCAAATTTCAAGAGTTGAACAGTACGTAAAAGAGTGGATAAGAGTGGATCCTACTTGGTTGGATCGGCATAGTCGAAGAAGTCAAAGTCGCTAAACATCAAACAAGGCTCGGTCAGCTTAGCGCCTTGGCTCTGAAAAACAACGCCCGCTCACTCGAAAAAGTTCTGCCCCTCATACAAACTATCCACAACCCATAAATTACCCGTATCGTTCGTCGCGGCCAAGTCTGCAAACCCCTCAAGTCCCTCGCCACCTTCATGTTTCCTCTTCTCCTTGAGCCGCTCCCGCACGTTGACTGCCCGTTTCAGCACTTGAAAAGGTTTGGTGAGGGACATGTACATGTTAGCGGCGGTCGATCTCGGGGGAGAATCGTGGTTCAAGTCCAGGGCATCGCATCGCGCGGCTATAGCTAGTAATGTTCCAAGAACCACGTTGCGAACACGAAAAGGCTCGGCGTCCCGTGCCATCTTGGCCTGAGAGTTAGCCGAGAAATGAGAACTTGGTTTGTCCTTAGTCTTTTCTACGGACTAGCGGGTGCGCTTTCGCAAGGTCGTGATGGTCGTAAAAAAACGAGCGAAATAAAGGTGTGGAAGGCGGAAAGTTGTTGGGCGATGTCAGGTGCGGAGGCGAGTGCCAAGACTTCACGTAATCGTGGGCTGGTTGTTCACAAATTGTTGAAAAAGATCGCCACAATTTACTGAAACAATTTACGGGGTGCCCAAGGCAGCCAGCTGCAGAATTCAAGCAATTTTAGGAACGATATTAGCGGGAGAGTCTGAGGTGCTGTATGTTTCCAGTCAAGGGGTGACCCCTATCCACCAAGTGGGGCCAGCCCGCCTTCACCATTCTCGGCAACTGGGCACAAGATAGCCTTTGGTACGGAGAACACTAATTGCCTAGGGGCTTCGTTACGGGAGTCACAAGCCACAGAATACCGGTCGTACTCCAACCGCAGCATACCTTGGCAGCCTGTGTTTCTTGGTCATCTTTACCAGTGTCTCAGCCTCATACTATACTTCCAGAAGGATCAATTTAATTATTAACACATCTATCTTTTTGGGTAGCCACAACGTTTGTAATCAGCTCCATATATGCGTGCAATATAGGCTCATAACACGGTTTCAGCGTCGCGCTACTCACCACCTCCGCGACAATCGTCGACTTGAGCGTACAAGGGTGTATAGCCATAGCTGGTGCACTATAATCCACACACAAGTGGACGTTCCAGAGAGAAATATCTAACAGTCGTGACTCGTCCCACGCCGGTGGTGGCCCCACACCGGAGCTCCACCTCGATGGCCGTCCGAATAACAAACTTCGGCATCGCATATATCATCCAATTTGCCGGTCAATCATCAATGGCGAGTAATTTTTATGCTTCTATGTCTGTGAAGACAAAATAATCAAAGGAGCCGTCTCTCGAGAAGTGACTCGTCGGCAGTTATAGGGGCTCCAGCGACGCATCAAACCTGTACGAGCTCGTTCAAGCCGTGGCCACCTTGACGTGCGCACTGGCGGCGCGGGCAGCGTGCCCGGTGCGCTGCGTTGGTAGAAGTATATAATAGTTGTTCAATGCGAGGTGGCTCGTTAGCATTCTGTGTATAACCTCCTTCCCTAATCCCCCCTATAATACCACTTATTCTCTTCGCACACCACTGTCTTTTACTTTACCTCTCTCTTGAAGCTATTGATAATCCAACTCTCACTATCATAAATTCCGCTTTCAGCGCTGGTCAACGCGCTCGAGCTGATATGGCTACTTACCATGCGCTTGCGTCGTTCCGGCTGCAGTATTGGTGAGTGCCTTGACTTAAAATGGACGCAGCTGTTTACCTAGACAGGTAGACAACATGGCCTACTATATCACTGCTAGCACTACTACTGGAGCGCGTTCTGTGGGTTGCAGTGTCGCAACAGCATCATTCGGGCGTCCAGTGGTTTGGGACGTTTGTGCTGAACCCAGCTGCCAATTTAAGGAATATTACTGTGTACTCTATGACTACTTATCATAATTCCATGCTTGATTTATTGCGAGCTACATAACGATAGCACATCTACGAATAATTTCGACGGCCTGCAGGGAGGGCCGCTCGTAGATGAGCTATCGTTACGCAGCTCGCAGTAAATCGGTAAAATCCACTGAAAATCGCGAGAGTTTCAGTACTCATGGGTACTCTCTATGTTCGATCAGCCTTCTTAAGCACTCTTGCACGGTGTGCTTGGATGAAGACTCGTCTAACCCAGGGAGTGTTTGTGAGTGCTGAAACTCTCTCGAGGGTTGGCGGACTTTACCTGGTCGACTTATTTATACAAAAACCCGTAGTTTAATGGATGTACTGCACATGTATGACAGAATGTTCTAGAAGGTTAAAATTGGAGGATTCAGACTCGAGTTGGTTTATAGTCATTAAAGGTACAACACTATAAGCAGCGAGCTACGTTCAACAAGGCGTCATCTTATGCCTTCCCCCGCGTCTATAATAATCTAACCTATCAGTTCTTAAGCCAAGGATACAGAACAGTCGCGACACTCGAGGCGACAGCTTGTTTGGGTTCTAGTACGTCATGGTTTTTATATTCTATCAGGCGCCCAGCGTCATCACATGCACTGCCCCCGCCAATCCTTTACTTAAACGCGTCTCGCTCGCGCGGCGACCTACCAATTTCAGCTCCAGGAGTTCAACCTACATACGACTCGACGCCCTCTGGGATCGACCATTACGTCTCTTGACTTCAGTCATCTAGTAAGCTGTCTGTTTTTCCTTTGTCGAAGCAACTGTTACTGTCATGAAGAGATGATGATAGAGTGGCAACTTTGATGGACAAGAGCTACGTGTTGGTGGGAAGGACATCGTCATAGGCAATTCTTCCTATTCTCTTGAAGATTCACGTGGTCTTCTGCAAAGCAGCTAAGCTACAATTGGTTTTTAGGGCTATCATTTCAACCACTTTCAACCACGACTTTGCCTGCACATCCGAATGGATTTCTTCTCCAATGGTCCGAGTAAATTACTGAGGCTAGCCTCCACAGCAGGTAAGCGCATACTAGTAATCGAGGCACTCTTCCGCAATAGCTTGACTCGCGTTCGTAGTACAAGACATCAACCAGAAGTCCCAGAAAGTTATACTTCATCGCGTATGTAAATCAGGGTGATCGAGGTCCGAGCTTAGCTAGTCCTAACTAGTGACACATAAGCAACAATGTGTACAACTTGCGCAACGATGCGCCGAGCTTATCGACAAGCTACGAGACAGACTGGGAAAGGCCGAGGACTTGAAGTTAGTGGAAGCTGCGAATGAATTGAGGGAGTACGTCCAGTCAATCAATTAGTGGACGCTTGGTTCGTCGGATATTAATGGATTTTATTATAACAGCTTGCTGCTCAAGATAGGAAGCTTCGTCATTGAGCGGGCCAACCTTGGGTGTGTGGTTTGAAGTTACCATTGCAGGAGGCGTTGTTGACCAATCGGATGCCTAGAAATATTGAGTCGCTTGTACGACAGAGTCAGACTGCCGCCGAGCTCAACACTTTTAATCATACAATCGATGCGTATGCTACCAGGTTCCGGGTAAGATGCATTACATTGACAATGTTAAACGTACTTATCGACGTCGGTTCTTATATAGATTATCTCGGCTACTGGGCTGAAACGTCAGTGGCACCGAGTGGATAAATGCTATCGACAGGACCAAAAAGAGGTTAAAAAAATGTTTGTTCACTTTTTTGCGTACTGATTCTCAAAAACTCAGCTCACAACTTCCTTAGGCTTCTGGAGTTTGTTCGTAATGACGGAGATATTGAATTAGCTATCAAAGAGCAAAGCGGTGTGCTTGCGCTCATGACAACAATTCAAGAGGTTATCTATAAATCCGTTCACCACTATGTACGCATATTATTTACTAGCATTCAGATGCTCCGAAAACAGCGACCCGGGACGGAGGCGCAAACGACTCTCCGAGAAGGCTTAAATACCCTGTATGGCAAGACTAATATCCTTCCCCCCCTTACCGACTGCAAGTATCCATTATCTAAATGAGCAGAGACATGCTGACCTTGACAACTAGTAACTGGCCAGGTGATCAAACGTGGGGGTTACTGTACAACCTACGGCAAAACTCAAGAGCACGTTTACGAAGGTCAATGGGTTGGAACTAACAGGGTCATGGTCAAGGCAATCAAGGACATGGAGGGTGAATATACTATCAAGGTATGCATTTCTAGTATAATATGGTCGCTTCAACTGAGGATATACTTTTGGGATATAAGCTACTACGCCAGGAAGTGGTTACCTGGCGTCAGTTAAAGCATCCAAACGTGCTTGAATTCTACGGAATATGCTATAGCGAACTAACCCCCTTTGCAATCACGGGGTCGGAAAACCATGGGAATATATTTAGATACCTTGAAAGGCAACCAGAAGGTGACCGTGTTGAGTATGTATGGCTGCCCGCGGAGTAACCTTTCCTCATGAATCTAACCCCCTGGCTTGCAGACTCTTGACCCAGGTCGCTCTAGGCCTCAATTACATTCATACGTTCGAACCTACCGTCGTCCACGGTGACCTGCGCGCAGTGAGTTTGCCCTTGTTCGAGCACTTTCGCTGTCAGATCAGAACTGAGATAGTGATTGTATCTAGGCGAACGTGCTGGTTTCAGCTTCTGGGCAAGCACTGATCACAGGGTTCGGAATTAACCAAATTATTGCCTTAGAAGAAGGAGCGGAAATAGTTTCGGCGCGTCTTAGAGACGCTGGCGCTTTGCGATGGATGGCCCGTAAGTTTATACATTTGCCAAGTCGAACTTTAACTTTTCTTTAGTTATCTACTTAGCGGAACTACTTGATTACTACGGCTCTAGTTCGTGTGCCATTTCAACGTCAAGTGGTAAGTACCGTTATGTTTCTGCCGCAAAGCTTATTGATTTGCTAAAAGGCGAACTCAGACGTATGGTCATTTGGGATGTTATGTCTTGGTTTGTTTACCATGTTTCTTCTCTAACCAAGTAATATTGATGAGTTCTCTAGAGCTGTTCACTGAGCGACCCCCATACTGGGGATACACAGACGAGGAGGTCGCCCGCCACCTTACGCGCCACAGTGTCCTTCCCATTCAACCAACACAATCTAGTATGTGTGGGCGTCGACTCTCAGGAGGCCTATGGAGTCTCATGCAGAGGTGTTGGGCATGGCATTGCAGAAGTCGGCCCCAAATGTGCACGATAGCGGAAGATATTGATGCATTGTGCGAAGGGATCGACGACGAAATCGTTAAAGGTGGGGTTATAGGGGTTAAGTTCTATTTGATTGGCTGATATTTAGATCTTCAATCATGACCAGAGAGCATAAATACGCCGACAAGGTCTTTGGCCTTGGTGATACCAAAGTCACGTTTGAGAACTGGGGCGCTTCTCAAGAAGGACAGCCTAAACTCTGGTTATATGCCTGAGTCAGTATCCTTGAAGATGGCATCATTGTCCCCCTACTCGGGTGGATGGCGACCCAGCTTTCCAATAAGTGCATACAAGCGAAGTAGAGGCGACTGCTAGTGGCGCGATGTTGGATATAATCAAGGGATCGACGTGATTAGGCGTGTTTAATGCTGATAATCCGTAGTACAGGGCGTTTTGGTGACGTCGTTGGATAACTTGTGGATACTTAGCATAGAGATCTTGTTACTTCACCTGAGTTCTGAGTAGAGTTTTGCTGACTGTATGCGTTCGCCTTTGGGATCTTTCCTCTTTACTTCTTTCCTGGTGTCAATAGATGAGGCTCAGCTAACCCGAGAGCAAAGTGTTGTACGATTTATTCATTTTGCCTCGCTCCTCGTTTCTCTCTCGTCATTCTTCATTCATATAGTGTCGCACCATAGGGCTTATTACTCTAAAACGGGAATAAGTATCATGGTTTTTTGAAAGAAAAGACTCGGCCAGCTCATTTCGGCGATACATCTTCGACCATAAGAATGCTAATTTTTTTTGTAGTACTGCTAGCTGAGTTAACATTTGTTTTGCTACTTGGGAAGTTGGGTTGTATCTGAAAAGATACAGTGTTTCACCATTCCTTGTACCTCCACCACTCCTTGTATCACTCCCAATGAAACACCATGGGTTTTTCTTCAAATGTCTTGAAAATATACATGTCAATTAAGAGAGCTACGGCGCATCTGAGGGTATTTTTTGTGTGTTTAAACTCCCAGAGAACGAAATAGTCAGCAAGGTCATTTCAGCCTGTGACATGCTTTCTGGAAATTTCTCCTCCCGATTTGTATGGACTACAAGATATATAGCGCAGTACTAAAGCTAGCATAGCAATAACATACCT
Organism: Ceratobasidium sp. 395; assembly: GCA_019616345.1. NCBI lineage: Eukaryota > Fungi > Basidiomycota > Agaricomycetes > Cantharellales > Ceratobasidiaceae > Ceratobasidium > Ceratobasidium sp. 395. The sequence goes on from WSTH01000306.1 coordinate 13,680, forward strand.
ATCAGGTAGTCCTCCTGCAGCAAACACGCCGTCCATCAGTTCGTGGACCATGCGGAACGCGAAAGTGGCATGTATGCCCCAAGAAAATGCTGTCACACGTGTGACGCTGAGTCAGTTTACCATTCACGGTCAGCTCCTAGATCTGTCGTTTCTACCCATTTACTACTCGTCGAAATGCCTAAACGAGCAAAGTAAAGGTTGACAAGGCGGGCAAGGAAGAGGGCGAGGCCGAAGAGAGCGAGAGTGAGGACAAGAACGAAAATGAGAGTGACGGGGACGAGACTGAGTGACTGTCACGTGCTGACGTTGGCTGCTACTGATTGGTGGATTCCCCGATGCGCGTGCTGGTGCCACGCTGGTACAAGGACTGGTGCACGGCCAAGTTGTCACGGTTTTCCACTCATGCGCCGTTGAGCGGCCAGTTTTTCATGAAATGTCGCGAGAGCCTCCACATGTGTTTTTATATGCTATCTATAGTCTATTATGCACTTTGATTATTGATTTATTGACTTTACACGGCGCGCGGGGACAAACAATATCTGGTGGTACAAGGAATGGTGAAACACTGTAAGGTGTTTCTGAGTTTGTCAGCGTTTATAACTGCCACTAAGCGCCCGAACCGGCAGGGTCAGTGTGAGAATATCGGCGCTTAGCAGGTTGAGAAACGCCTCCGCCGGCAGCCGTGGAACCTGACGTCTGCCTCGTTGATCTCTCTTGTTTGGTTTATTCGCGTGTTGCCTTTCCTCTCTGGGTCAAGTATCTCTTAATCACTAGCTCGACAACATGGCTGTCACCTATGCCTCTGTGTTGACAGCACTCTATGACTATACACCTGAGGGCGCCGATGACGAGCTCGCTATCAAGGAAGATCAGATACTACTGTTGCTCGATGGATCTGATGACGAGTGAGGCTTAAAGTTCTATATGGGTTCGGAAGCTGAATAGGGTATATTGCAACCCTACATAGGTGGTGGAAAGTAAAGGTTAAGACAAATTCCCAGGAGGACAATGGTTCTTCTGGGCTCGTGCCCAAGGCGTATGTTGAGGAGGTTCGTAGGTCGAATGAACCTTAGGGTTGCTGGGCTAAGCATTTTATTGGATTCGCAGGCAAAACCTATCACATCGGCCAAGGCTCTGTACGATTACACTGCTAACGGTGATGGCGAACTGTCCATCACAGAAGATGAACCACTCTCCGTATATGAACAAGAAGAAGAGTGGTCGCTCGTCAAGAGCCACAAACCAGGAGGAAAAGCCGGCTATGTTCCTGCCACGTATATTGAGCTAGTAAGGCGATTCTTGAACGTTACTCGGATTCTGTTGATCTAACTCACTTCGTTTATTAGTCGGGGGCCGTTGAGAACCAGGAAGAAGAGGACAACGAGGTCGCTGCGGCGTCTGTGAGCACTCCTGCTGCAGCTGTGAGTGTGTGTGCATCGCTTTGCCGAGGGTGATTGTCGAGATGTCATTTGTAGCCGCGGAGCTCTTACTCTGATCCGACCGAGCTCGTTGCGGCTTCGCATACCAAGGCGCGTGATGATCCTGTACAGACATGGAGTGTATCTGTGAGTACAAACCCCTGGGGTAGTGACTGCAATTGGTTGATACCGTGTTCAGATTTTGGACAAGAAGGACAAGAAGAAGAAAGGCACGCTGGGCGTTGGGAATGGCGCTATTTTCTTCGCATCCGAATCAGACAAGGTAACTCATTGTGTTTATCTCCAACTACTAAATGACTTAACTGTTTTACTGTAGACCCCGGTTCAACAATGGCAAACCTCAGCAGTTGTCACTGTCACCTCGGACAAGGCTAAACATGTCGATATCCAGATCGCGTCCGGATCCGATATTACCACACTTCGCTTTGTCGCCAGCTCGAAAGATATATCGGAAGAAATCATGGCCAAAGTTCAATCGAGCAAAGCTGTGGCTTCTGCTTCTTCTACACCCGCGGCGGCCCATGTTCCGGATCCTATCAACACCGAGGCCGCAAAGGCGCACAAGAATGGTGCAAGTGTGCGGTTCGCGATGTCGCCTGATTCTGTGATTCCGGATAGAGATGAACTAGAGGACGATGATGACGATGTGGGTGGCGAAAAGGCGACTGCGCTGTATGATTTCAACGCGCAGGCGGCGGATGAGCTTAGTGTTAAGGAAGGAGAGTTTTTGGTTGTGACAAACCGGGTAGAGAGCGAGGAATGGTGGAAGTGTAGGAATGCCAAAGGCGAAGAGGGTGTTGTGCCAAGTTCTTACCTCGAGGTGAGTATATTTCTAGTGACACTATATTATTTAGGTTTAATAGTAGCTTTCTCGTAGCTCAAGGCTGGTGGAGCTCCAGACGAAGAGGATACCGCAACGGAAATGGCAGCTGCCAAGGCCGCAGAACAGCAAGCTGCTGAGCAAAGGCGCATTGAACAGATCAAGCAGCGGGAAGAAGCCGAGCGGTTAGCGGCCGAGGAGAAACGACGGAAACGCGAGCAGGAACGTGCGGAAGCAGATGCAAGGCGGAAAGAGCTTGAGAGGTTGGAGCAACAAAGGCAGGAGAGTGAGAAGTGAGTATATCTCAAGCTGGAACGTAGCCGAAGCGTATCTAACATATGATCGAAAGGGCTGCGAGAGCTGCGTCAAGGCGATCTCCTGGTCCTCGGCCGTCGACTGACTCCGAGCCGCGAAGGTCGACCGCCGACAAGCCTCGTCCGGCCAAAACTCGCGTCTGGCATGACAGGACGGGTCAGTTCAAGGTTGAGGCTGAGTTCCTCGGGCTCGAAAATGGCAAGATCAAGCTACACAAGACAAACGGTGTTATCATCGATGTCCCATCTGCCAAAATGTCGCCCGAGGACATGGCCTACGTCGACAAGCTCATCAACGCTGGCAAGCGCCCTGCAACCTCTCAGGACGACGATAACGTTCCTCTGTCTGTCATCGCCGAGCGCCGCAACTCGCGCCCGCCTTCGCAGCCGCCTCGTCCCACTTCACAGCCGCAGCCGAAGAAACCGCAGATCGACTGGTTCGACTTTTTCCTCAACGCGGGATGTGACATGGACGACTGCACGCGCTACGCGGCTTCCTTCAATCGAGACAAGATTGACGAGGCGATTGTGGGGGATATTAAGGAGTCGACGCTGCGATCACTCGGTTTGCGCGAGGGCGATATTATTCGTGTAATGAAGGCGATTGAGAAGCGTGGATGGCGCCGCGAGGATGATTCGGCGCGTAAGGAGCAGATGCGTAAGGATGAGGAACTGGCCCGGCAGCTGCAGGCACAAGAGAACGCTGCGTCCCCTCGTCGATCAAACACGACCAGCCCAACACCGAATCTCTTTACCGGTCCTGGAGGTGGGTTGAAGAACCAGACGAGACGAGGACGACCGCCGCCGTCAAGCAAGACCGCGCCAATTGCAGTAGATGTGAACGCGCTCCAAGCGTCCTCACGCGGGAGCACACCACAGATCACGAATCCCCCTGGTGGTGCGCTTACGAGCTCGCCGACTGGTACTGATCCTGCGCGTCCGGCTTCCGCTGCTGCAGCTCCTGCTGCATCCGCGTCGATTCTCGGCGGGTTCGATGACGATGCCTGGACGCCTAGACCGAGCTCGACCAAGCCTGCTTCACCTGCTCCTGCACTTGCATTGTCCCCACCGCCTGCGCCCGTTGCTCCTCCAGCCCCGGTTGCTCCTACGCCGCCACCGGCCCCACCTGCCCCTGTTCAAGCGCCTATAGTTACACCAGCACCTGCACCACTGGCTGCTCCAGCTATTCAGCGTCCCGCTACCACGACCGCTGCAACAACCTCCCAGCCTGCGTCTTCCGACTTTGATATTCTCGCCAAGATCAGTCAGATGAGGCTTGAACAGCAGGCTCGACCTCCGTCCGCGCCTATTGTCTCGCAACCTACGGGCATGAGTCTCCAAACTCCCGCGAGCTTCCAGTCTGGGCTCGGAATGGGCAACTCGCCCGTTCCCGTCGGGCAACTACTTACTGCTCAACAGACGGGCGCCTTTGGCGCGTTGGGGCCGCGCGGACCGCCTGCGCCCATCCCTATGAATCAATCATTGCTTGCGCCACTTATACCTACCACCACCGGCTTTAACTCGTTTGTGCCGACCCGACCAGGATCAACGCCAGCGTTTGGTGGTTTACAGGCTCAACCGACCGGATTCCAACCTTCGCAGCCAAGCTTTATGCAGTCCCAACCAACGAGATTCCAGCCGAGTCAACCCAGTTTCTTGTCGTCGCAGCCAACAGGGTTCCAGCCCTCACAGCCAAGTTTCTTACAGAACCAACCAACTGGCTTCCAGCCGTCGCAACCCAGCTTTATGCAACCGCAGCAGACCGGGTTTGCGCCGAGTCCCATGGCTTCCCAGTCCCCGCCTATAGGGTTCCAGCCAACTGGAATGGGCGGAATGTTCAACGGCGGTGGGCTCCAGCCGCGTAAGTTTATGAAAGATGTTTAGTGTAGACACATGCTGATAGTTATGATAACAGAGGCGACTGGATTCCAGCCCAGCTTCCAACCTCAGCAACAGAATTCGTTCAATGCTCCTCCGAGTAACGCGCCTCCCCAAAATAATTTCTCGGCCGCGAATGTGTTTGCATCGATGAAGTCAGGAACATTTGCTGGAAACAATCCTAATTCTCCGCAGTCGGCAGGTAAGCTGAGTCTGTTGTGATTTGAACCAATCGTTTGACGATGTGCTTCACGTAGATAAATACGACGCGCTCCGTCAGCCGAATGGTGTGTAGACAAACCTGTTTTGATTTACCTTTACTGATTGATCACCCTAGGCCAGGCTGCTTTCGCGCAGTCCATGCAGCCCCAGCAGACTGGGTTTGGGTTCCAACCCCAACAGCAGTTTCAGCCCGGTTACAATGGCTATTAGCTGATACTTTGAGCACAGTTTCTGTACATACTTGGATTGCCTGGAATAGATACTATATCCTTTAATAATACACGGTTAGTATGTCGCTCGAGCTCACAAGGTTTTCAAGGAGTTTGTGACTGTGCAAGATATTATAGCATGATTGGAACACAAACACAACAGCGAGAAACCGATACAGCGCGAAAATAGAGTACAAGCAAACATCTAAGCCACAATGCCTTTTGCGCGACCGACGCGAACAAATATATCTGACAGCGGTTGTCGGATTTCGAGAGCGGTCTCACGGGTAATGAGGTCGGTCGCAAGCGGGTATAAAGCGGGAAGATACCTCGCGAACTGGTCCGGAGTAAGTATCTTATGGATTTTCAGTAAATGGGAGATACTCACAGTCTGATCGTCAAAGTGCAAAAATCCACGCAAAATCTCTGCGACTACCGGCGTCCAAGTTGCAACATTTTTGCCTTGACCTTCAGCACGCAGCCCATTGAAGTCTTCCATAATTTGCAGGCCGAGGCTAGAAGATTATCTGTTAGAACGACACTCATAATGGAATGTAGTTAGACCCACGGCATCAACCGGTCAGCGACTTGGGCGTGTTGTGCTTGATACTCGGGTCGCTTGTCATAGTACATCCTCAGTGAGACATTGATCAGGCAAGATGCGCTGGACGATTCTTGCTTCAGGAGGTTCGGCAAGTGTTTCATGAATCCTGTATCCTAGGTTAATGGTTCGCGCTTATCAATAGCTAACACCTGGTACGCACCAACTTTCCAGAGGCCAGTCCTGAGTTCTTTGTCTGCGTTGAAACTACGAGCGAATTGGTAGCTGTGGTCGAGCACAGACATCAATTTGAGCAATTGATCGGGAGGAATTGTCCTGTAGACTTCCTTATTTTGCAGAAGATCATTGGTGGTCTCGATGAGCAAAAGCTGAATAACACATTTCATGATGATGTCTTTGAAGACGCGAGATCTATCGCGGCCAGTGATCGGTGTTTCGTTCGTCAGAGGGGACAGCGGACCAGAAGGTTCTTCGTGATGCTCTAATAAATTGAACAAGTCAACGCAAATCCTGGAATACAATATCTGTGCGTACCTCGATCGCCTGCTACTGGAACCATGTCGCCTTCCGCGCGGAGACTCTCGTCGAACAGCTGGTGAGGGGTTGTCCCCTTGAATAGACGCAAGAAAGTCATCACGACCGTGTCCCACTGGGCATTGCTAAGCTTGTGGGCGTTGTTTTCCAAAAGTTGCTGCAAGCAAGAAGTTCCGATCCGTGAAATGGTGTCGTTTTCTTTTCATGGTCGTTAGCATATGGGATATGAAATGAGTTGTGTCACTTACTGAGACGAATGCAGGCTGAAAGAAGGTCGAGCAACCCTCCCAAGGACCGGGCTAATAGATCGAAGAAGTGGGTATAAAGATCTACCAGCTCCCTAAGCGCCTGGATCATGGTCGTTGACACCCAGATATTCATGTCCTCTGCTGTTGAGAGTCGGCTCATTTCTTGGCTATTCTTGAGGACATCAAAGATTGGGAAAAGCAGCTTTTGGCACACATGATCCCAGAAATCAGGCGGGAAAGTAGTCCCATGCGTCTTGAGGGAGCTGTATAGAGAATTTAATGCCCTATATGCGTGGGATTAGAGACAAGTCGCGGCTGGCTAACGGAAACGCTCACATTTTCCTCACTTCAAGATCCTCTGCCTCCATAATAATATTGTAGAATGAAAACAAGACTGGGAACCAAAACTTGACGAGAGGGTCTTCAGGAAGCTGAGAGCCGTTGACGGTGTCTTGACGCGGGGATGGTGGATGGGGAGTCAAGGCGCAGTCGGGATGGTTAAGCATCGTAGGAATAATTCCACGAAGCATGTTGATGGCCAAGAGACTAATCTTCTGAAACTTGGTGACTTTGCAGAAGTCGGTAATGCATACAGTCAAATCCGCAAACGCGCCGTTCCTGACAACGGCGCCAAAGTGGTCCCTGTTCACTCCCGAAACTATTTCAAAAGCATGTTGTGCAACAGATTCTAGGCGTTTATAATCAGCTTATGCAGTTGGCAGAACATTCGGTAAAACATACCCGTCAACACCTTGGAAGCTTCAGCGAATACACCGAACATGGTTCTCCACCCAGAACGAATGTTTTGCACCCTGGTTTGAATCATCTGATGAAGACATTGCAGGACCTTCGGAAAAACACGTTATTATTCTGGAGTGAATGCCCTATGTGGGACAACTTACGAGGTCCCTAGCGTCAGGATTATGGTTATGAGCCATAGTATACTCAAACGGTTTCAGGAACTCCTTTTGGAACTTGAAGTTGGCGAGTTCTTCCTTCTCCAAGAAACGCATAGCCAGTTGTCGTAGCGCGTCCAGAGCGAAAAACGATACAGTAGGGTTTGTATGACAGCATACTTGGTTAAAGTGCTCGCCCAAGATATTCCACATGTTCGACCACTCAAGACGAATACGACCCATGTTGTAGTACGAAATGTCAACGAGCTTTTGCAGGCTGAACAATCGTGGATGCTCGGACTGGCCTGTAGTTTGAATTTCTTCCCAAGAAACGCTGCTAAGTGCCTGAACAAAGTCTTGAATTGCCGACTACAAAACCGCTTAGTACGAACTAATGCCCTGAGTGCAGAGCGCTTACACCAGATAAATAGTGGCTTAACGAAAAGACCATATCAGCGGCCACGGTGATATGCCTCGAACGACTCTCGTTGGCCAATTCCTCCGCAGGCAGCTTCCGGCTCTTGGTTTTTCTACAAGTGTACTAAGTATATAGCTCCTGAGCAGACGAAGCGCACAACTCACCCCTTCCTGGTATCAGTCTCTTTGGGACCAATAAGCGACATACGCTCAAGCTGGCTGACACAAGTGAGAACTTCGTGCCAAGAGCCCCGCAGATGATTACCGTCGGACACGGCAACATCCAACAACGCCTTAATCGCCTCCATGTTCTTCGTCTTCATCTCGCCCAAATTATTCAGATACGTGAACTTGCCCAGTGTCGTAACGAACGCGTTCCGTTCTAGCTCCATGTCGAAGAAGCATGCAATCTTGATAGCCTGCTTGAAGCCATCCAGACAAAGCACGATAAGCTCCATGTCGTCGGTGTTCTGCATTGTCGATAAGCCGGCAATAATTGGCATCCAAGACACCTCGAACATAGGCTTGACGTGAATGGAGTGTGATCCACTAAAGAATTGGTCGGAAGATGAATTTCCTTTGCGTTGGGATCGCATCATGGTTTTCAACAAGGTCTAAGATAGGTAGGTATTATCAGTCACACAAGTATTAGGAAGAGTAAATCGCATACTTCGGTCTTGTTTGCCATTCCAGTCGTCTGCATCACGTATGCTTCCTTCGTAAAGTCTCTTCCGACATTCGCAATCGCTCCAGCTAAGCCAGCCGAAGGGGTGTTGATAGACTGCAGCGCAATAGCTTCCTCTTCGTCCTTCATCCTGATTTCTTTTGACTGAATATCGTCATAGATATCAGACAGCATTTCCTCTGGTAAGTCAGTGCCGTCGTTGATTCCCCGGTTATTCTTGATGAAGTCTAGTTTGGTCATGCGCCTCTTTACTTGGGGGTTATATGCGTCCGTGTTGAGCAAGATTACGGAATATGCAAGCACGTATGCGGGGTCTAGAGACAAACTTAGTTGGCTATAGCTCAGTGAACGTTGATTGTTACTGACCAGCGCCTTTGAACACCGATTGGGGGTTCTGTCCGAGATAACGAGCGGCAAACTTCAACATGAACCGATCGATCTTTTGAGCCTCCCCTGGAAGTCGGAACGCTTGCAAGAAGACTCGTAGCGCATCTACAAAGCTTAGACCCGTAAAGTCCATACAATCGACGAACGCGTGCATAATAGCAATGTTCTGCTCCTCGCTGTCGACTACTATGTTAGCCAGGAAAACAAGAACAAAGCAAACACCTACCCCTCTCCAAGGTATTCACCAAGCATAGCTTTGTTTAGTCCGTCAATGCCAATCAGGGCCTTTGCGATGGCTTGGGGAGTATCGGATTCGATGAATCCCTTTTCTAACAGGAACTCGACGCCCTAGGCACAGAAATAAGTATTACACCGGTATAGATATCTTAATCACGTACCTTCTTCTGCTTATAGTTAAACTTCTTAACACCCTCCAAAAGCGTAGTCTTTCGCTGCCTCGCACTCTCGAACTTTTCCGGATCATCAACCAAGTCGGGGGCTGACATCTTCCCAGTTTCGCTCAAGCCGGCAATCGACCCTTCCCCGGCGCTTCCATTGACGCTATCATGTCGAGAATCCTCGCGAGTGACGGACTTGGCTCCCTGGTTGAGTACCCCGCCCTCGGCGGACATCTTATCGTTCCCAGTACCCCACGTAACTAGTGAGCGGAGAACAGACACCAGACACTCGAGACCTTGTCGGTTTAGTTGGATGTCCGTGGTTGTTTGAGACGCGTTGCCCCCTGAAGGTGTAAGGGCTGTAGTGCTGAGGGATGGTGGCATGGACGATGGCCCGGTGTGGCTAGGAGGAAGAGTCAGGCTAGCCGGGTCCGCTCCTTTCTGAAGCTGTGGATTGTGAGATGTGGCAGCCTTGGAAATTGTGTTAATGAGTCTATGAACAAATGTTAGGGGTGACGTTCAATTAAAACATTGGGCGACGAACCGTTCGTAAATATTCTCCAACGCTTCTCGATCACAATCATAGTTAAGATAGATATCCACCAGCGCCTGTGGGTCTTGACACAGCTTCGAGAACATGGCTAGGATCGTCGACTTTTGTTTCGCCGTCGCTTGCCGCATATCCATGATCGGAATAAAGATCTCAACAAACAGTACCTCTATCTCTTTCTTGAGCTTTGTCCTCAGTCCGTTCAGAATCCTCCAGAATATCTCCACGCTAATGTCGAACACCTGCGGAACTGAGCTGATCGCATTGCGACTTAGCGCCAAGCAGAGGTATTGTTTGACGGCTTGTAAGAAAGGAGTGGCGTCGTTGGTCGAATTGGAAAATATCAAAGCGTAGGAGTCGACAAAGATCGGCATGTGAGTGTCCAAAACGGTGAGGACGAGATGGAGGGACAAGAGTTTGGATCGCATGGCGTGTGATTTGAGTTCGCGCTCGCTACCACTAGAGTTAGGACGACCCAATATTAGTAGACTAAGCTAACATACCTGTCCGAGCCCAGAGGCTTCATGGTCAACTTGCACAGCGCGCGGAACACTAGGAACGCGTCCTTGATGAACAAATCGTTGTTGGAGATGGGTCGGCTTGAGGGCCCCGAAATACCCGTTTGCAAGGCGTCATTTGGATTAGGTCCTTCGAAAATTTCTCTAAAATTAAATTCGTCAGCAACAACAAACCATTACCCCTAAGCTACCACTCACAATCTCCCAGGAAGGTTCTGCTGAGCAGTCGACGCGACGCTCTCTGTACCATCTGCAGGCACAGCAATCTCAAGCTCAGCCCCAGACTCGGCCATACCATTGACTACTTCAGGAGGAACTTCTGCAGTAGGCGACGTAACAGAATGCGCTAGCCCTTCAGCCCGATCCTGACCACCATTTGCAGCAGATTGGGGCGGCGGTACCCCAAGAGAAACCACCGACGCTGAAGCAGATGCGTTTTGCGATGGAACGCCTCTTGCAGAGAGAGGTCCGCGCGAAGCCGGTCGACTAGGTATCGCAGATTCCGAAACAGGGTTTTCGCCAACCTTGCACCTCGCGAATACGTGATTGATCATCTGCGTCAAGCCTCCTTGAGCGACCATTTGGTTAACGGGGTCATTGCTGAGCAAGAATACGTTGTAGACTGTTCGGACAGCTTTGAGTAACGAGGAGTGATGGACCAGAATGGTGGGAGATAAAACGAGTGAAAGGAGCGCTTTGACGATTTGTAAGGAAACTGGATCGGGTGTCGAGTCTGTGTAGGCCGAAGTAATAGTATTGGTGACCAGATCCGCGAGAGGCATCTGTGCCGCAGCTTGACCGTCGTGCACGTTTGGCGTCCCACCTGGAGCCGGCGATGCGGGGGGCGAATTGTAAGCATGTTCAGGTAGGATATCCTCAGCGAAGAAACCATGAGATACGAGCTTGGCAATACAATCTAGCCCTGTGACCATAAGCTTCTCGTTGTGTGTCTCCACGGCCATTCGCAGCGGCTCAAATATCTCCCTTGGCCTCTCTAAACTTCGGCCAGATTTGACGAGCTCCAGGGCATGGGCGACCGCATCTTTGAAAGGTGTTGAGCGCTTGGCTTCACGCGAGGCGGCGATAGTCTCGAGAGCAGAAGTAACGACGACCGGAGAGACGAAACTACGAGAACCATTGGCACGATGCGAGCCAACTGATGCTGACGAGCGTCGGTCAGGCACAGAAGAGATGGAATGGCGCGCGCCAGGACCGGGCGTAGACGTTCGCACGGATGAAACCGAGCCGTTGCGCTGTGAAAAGCCGGCAGCGGACGACCTATCAGTGGGGCTCATGATTTTCTCTGGAATTGGTGGTGGAACCGAACTGGGTCTCTCTTCTGGAGCAGCAGACGCATTGCTCTCGGATGCTGCAGGAGTTGGGAGGTCTGTTGAAGGGGCCCGGACGATCACTTCAGGGGAAGTTGGGAGATCGGCGGCGCTTGTATTTTCCTGAGGCAATGGTTCCGTCGGTATCTGCGGCAAGTCTGACGCGCGTTCATTTGTAGCCGTGTCCCCAGCAGGTGTAGATTCTTCCGTTGGTGGTAGAGGTAAATCCTTGTTCGACGCGCCCGATATATTTGAAGGTTCCGGAGCAGGTGGTTCTTGTGTGCCTTGCGGCTCACTAACAGCATTATCTGCAGCCTCGGCCTCAGGTTCGGGTGGTGGTGGCAGCGGTGCTTCCGGTGTAGATATCGCGGCCGGCTCAAGGTCAGCAGCAGAATCAGCTATTTTCGCGCCATCTTCGTCCCCCTTTACCTCCTCCGCTCTATCATCTGTCCCACCCTCAAGCTCAACCTCATTCGCAACCGGGTTTGGGGGCGCGTCAACGTGTTCCTCGACCGTAATGGTAGGAGGCTCTACACGCGGAGAGTTCGGCACAGAACCAGTAGTTTTGTCCATATTTTTGAGAGTTAAAGCAAGAGACAGGCCACCAGTCCAAAACCCAGCCTAGGAAGCCGCGCAACTGAAGTTTAGGTAGGTGTCAAGAGCGCGAGAGCAGTTCCTAGTCCCTGAGCACCGCCCCTTAGGCGCTTGTGTAAAAGGGAAAGATCGCCAACGCTTCTGATCTTGTACATCATCAACTTCAAGTAAATTCAGTTCCATGTTATGTTTAAGGTACAATGTAATAACTTGTATTAAATCGAGGACAGCACTTCGTGGATTTGAGCAACACTGGGCTGCTTGTCTCCTCCTGCTAGTCCACCCTTCTCCATCATCTTCGCAATGCCCTCTAAGTCCGACTTGGGCACTTTCCATTGTTCCAAACTATTTCCAAGCCCGAGCTCCTTAACCAACGCGTCGATATATCCCGCTAGGATGGCGCCACCTTTGCTTGCCTCTGGCTCCTTGTCGAGCAATGCGACGTCAAATGACGGCAGAACTTCTGCTTCAGACTTCAATCTCCTCGCTGCTCGCGCCAAATTGGCTTGGCTATACGCGTCGGTACTTCGTGCCGTTAACGCAACAGACTTGGACAGAGTCAGACAGCTCGTGATTCCGTGTGGGATTTGGTACGTTGCGCCTAGTTTGTGCCCAAGCGAATGACTGAGGCCGAGTGCTCCTGCCCTAGGATTTGGCGCCAAGGACAAGTACGAGGCAAGCTGGAGTTTGTAGCGAATTTCGACGTTGCTTGGGTCCTTTTTACATTTCAGTAGATTTTCGAACAACAGGGGAATCGCTGATAGGGATGATTCAACAATGGGGAATGGGGATGGAGGTGACCTACAGTCTGGTTAGTTTCTCGTCTAACTGTCTTGAGAGTTACTTATATCTCACCTGTATAAGGCTTCAACAGCGTGATCGAGAGCTCGAACTCCTGTTGAAAGCCAAAGACGTTCAGGAGTGTGTATGGTAAGATTGGCGTCTAGTATGACAGCCTACAGTATCGTGAGTATACAACTGTCTCTATAGCTTGTTTTGCACTCACATCTGGGCATAACTCGGGGCTGTTGACCGAGACCTACACCAAATTTAATTTGGAGAATTACAACTACTGATACCTAACGTGCCTTGTTCCCCTCCTCATTTGTGTACCCCGCGTTCATAGTATACTCTACACAAACATCTCATCACACAAAACGCCATAAACATCATCAAAAAGATAGCTCACCAGCAGCACTCAAAGTCGTGGGAACAGCTACAATCTTCAAAAACCCAGCCCCAGTCGACTCGTTCCTATAATAACTAATCGCCTTGGCAGCATCAATCGGGCTCCCTCCTCCAAGAGCAACAATCACGTCCGCGCTCTTCTCCTTCAACACTTCCAACGCGGCCTTGATCCCAGCGATCGGTGTATGCTGTCCAATATCCGTGAAACTAGCTACATGCGCGGATCCAAGTGCTTTGCTCGTATCTTCAAACACGGGCGATTTGGAGACGGACTTTCCGGTGAGGATTAGTGCACGTGTTGCGCCTAGTTTTTGAAGGGTTTCGGGGAGCCGGGAGATTGAGCCTGGACCGTAGTGGATGACTTTGAGTTTGGAGTAGGAGTAGGATCCCGTGGGGACTGATAGCTGAGACATGTTGTCGGTTATTTAGGTATCGATTCAAGGGTAGCCTGTTGCGAAAGCTGTAGCGAATGGAGAGCAAGTTTAGGCTGTTTGGTACTTCGTCTGGAACTAAGTTTCCCGAAACTTTCTACAGACTAGAGGAGAAGGATAGGGGTGATTTATCACATCATTAAGACAGACATTACTATACTCATAAACCTCACCAGAAGCAGTAGTAGCCTATATCGTGAAGCTCGAATCTGGGTGGTGAAGAACACCGAAGGGATCGATTTCAAACCGAGTGATTCTCTTAAGCGCCATTCCTATTCCAATTTGAAATTGATACTCACGTGGTCGCATATAATCAAGAGGTTATTGAGGCTATTTATCGTGGATATTTCGCTAATTTCAGGATTTGGTATGTGTGCGCACTAAACTACTTCTTTGAAGTATACAAGGTCTCGGATACGGAATAATATCTCGCATACATCGATATTATGACACGGATAACTCTCGCCCCACGCCCCTTGACTTGCTGGGCCCTCATGGACTGCAACTATTTCGGATGTGAAGCTTAGCTCGTAAGATGCCCATGACACGTGTGAGTAACCCTTGTACATCTTCTATCTTCGCAAAATCACTGTCATAATTGTGATGATTGACGACCCGGTTGGAAGTTGATCCTGGGCTTCCCGTTACCACCGGTCCCGGGCGGGCCGCATACGAGACTATTGAGGATAGGATGATTCAAGGTGGAGATCGACTCCCGCTCGGTGCCTTTGCAGAAATGCGGGCTTCATACACGAGGGCTGCCACCCTTTCTTCCCCACCTAGATGAGTTGCAAAACACCATTTGATTCCGAGCAAAAAGTACAAACATAATAAGAAGCATCACGAAGTCGTATCAATAACCACAGTACAAATCGAACAACCTAACCAATAAGTGGAGAGACTTGAGACACAATCAACACCGACCATAAGCTCTTTCAGACAGATACTTAATATGTCTGGTCGACAACAGCTACCGCACCGTCCTCCTTGACAGCAACTTGTTTCTTCGATTTCGAAGCAGCAACTGGGTTCTTTGCGCTGAAGATCTCGTCGAGCTCTTCCAGAGTGCGGCCAACGGTCTCGACGCAAAGGAAGTACCAGAGGGTAGATTCGATTAGATCCCAGCCGACGAAGATGAAGATGTAGTTATGTGTCTAAAATCTCATGTCAGTACTCGGTCCGTAATCGATAGGATGGATAAACTCACGATGTTCTTGAGAGCGATAGGGCCGGCATACAAGTTGATGAAGGAGATGCAGTTGACAACGAAAGCATACATAGCCATACCCTTTGCACGAGTGTTCGTGTGCAAGCACTCGACTGGGTA
>WSTH01000307.1:0-28600 GCA_019616345.1 Ceratobasidium sp. 395
ACTCTTCGTAGATCAAACCGAAAAACTTAGTTTCACTTACTTTTACACGCCCTCGCGCTAAACGAATTTTCCGTATCGATATTGCCTAGCACCCACCCTCCACCATGAAAATACGCCAATACCGGCCACCCACCCTTGGGTTTTTCACCCTCAGGCGTGAACACTCTCACTGGTACATCCACCTTTCCTGGGACGACTAGATCCCTTACCGAACCAACCTTGCACGGCTCTAATCCACCAAAGTTGATTGGTCCAACGCGGCACGCCGGATCCCATGGTACAAGGTGCAGAGCGGTCCGTTGTGCACCGGATTTCTCGTAAAATTCGACAAACTCGGGGTCGAGGAGTGGTCGAATTTCGGGGTGGAGGGGACCGTTAACAGGCGTCGACTCGGTCATGGTTGGAAGTCAAGTTGGAGCGATGGCGTGGCAAGAGTGAACTAGCTGCACGACAATGCCGAACCGTGAGGGATATATAGAGTTCAGGCTTGGATATTGATTGATACTCCTGCCTCGAAGACGATGTCGGGTAAGATTTATAACCGGGAAAGCAGAATGTCTTAATTTAGACGATCGGCTCCGCCGGCCCGGTAGAACTGGCTAGAACCATCTCTTGACGCGTCGGCAGACTCAACACCTGACCGAAAGCGCTTATATGCGAGCCGCCGAGCCCGAAGTCCGTCTATGCGATCAATTTTATTCATGCTTTTATTCATCTACATACCGTAAATCTAAGTTCTAGATCGTACAACGGTTACTTAGATTTATTCGCCAATCACATTTCATTCTGAGGAATATTTCTTCTCTTTGGCGATCAAGAGCGCATAAAGTGTTCGTAAGATTGGCGTCGAGATACCCAATTCCTGCGCCTTTCGAAGTGGAATTCCCACAATAACCTGTTTTCCAAGTGAGTAAGCAAAAAGAGATGACGAGAGCAAAAAGCGGAACGTTATGGACAAACCTCAGTCTCCATTGGTCGCCGATTGGCAGCATCCACCTGCATCGAGCTTATCAACGGTAGTCCGGTGGCTCGTTCCATAAGTGTATCGATGAACTCGAATGGGATGTCAAGGCCCAGCGCCTATATTAAACCATGATATTAATTTAGGTTGGGTAACGGCCAGGGGCGGTAGTGATAGAGGACGTACCTGGGCGACTGTGATAACTTCTCACATTACTTCGCGTGAAAGTGGCTCCGCTTCTGGAGACGAGGTCAACCATTCGAGTACGTTGGTGTTTGTAAGCGCTGTAAGGCTGTTCCACGCGCAGTTCCTGTAATTTCATCCACCGCCAGAATATGATTACCAAAAATCCAAAAATAGTCCAACAGACAGCGTACCAAATGACTTTCTCCCATCTCTTGATTTGGATGTTGTCTACGACCTTGACATCCATTCCCCCCTTTGTGAAAGCTTCGTTGAGCAGGTGAAGCTTTTCACCCTCTGTCGCAGGATCCAGGTCCGAAGTGAATAGTCCGATTTCATTCTTCACAGTAGCACGGTGCTCGACGATCCCAGGACTGACTTGCGTTGCACCTACCCATGTCTGAACGTACGAGTACGAAGTTCATAACCGTGAAAACTGCTTGAAGGCGTGATTGAATGCGACTTACGACGCAGCTTATGATGGTGTTCTTAGGCCATCGTGCGCGTACACCGTCCTATCATTGATCGATCACCCAAACTCGGTCAACAACATTTCCTATCGCGTTAACAAAAACGCTTACTTCGATTCCAACTCCGTTTTGAATAAGAACAATAGTTGTAGCTTGATCTGTTATGAATGGTTCGAGAAGTTGAGGCAACGACGGCGACGAATTCAAAAGTGCCTTTGTAGTAACGATGACGTAGTCCCATATAGGACGATCGTTGCCAGAGGGGGGCTGGGCGCTTGAATATACTGCACATTAGGGGTTGACATAGGGACAAGAAGGGGATCGGCGGTCAGTGGAGAAGCAGATCGAGTCTCGGTCAACTTATTACCGTCACTGAACTTGACTGTACTATCGCCCCAGACTGCGCTTTTTACGGTTAGACCCTACATGCATACATGTAGGTTATGTGAATAGAAGCGTATGGTGCATGTGTTGAGGCGTACATTTTGTTTTACAGAGTCGATATTAGACCTCGCAACTGCTGATACTGCGCACCCGGCGCGGTGCAGAGCCAACGCATGAACAGCTCCAATACTGCAAATTTACCATAAGAGCTCCGAACAACCGCTCAAATTTCCAGCATCAAGAAGCTCACCCGCCCAGTCCAAAAATAAGCCAACTCTTGTCGCTCATGATCGTCGTCGGAGATCCGAGAAGCAGAACCGTCCGAACCACGTGACATCAAATTCGAATTCGCCTGCCAAGCCACGGCTATTTGATACGGAGCGCCCGACTCAGCGTGCCCATTTTTTTCAACACATATATTTTTCTCCTTGGCTATCCGTTTCAGGCTGGTGGTCGCCACGCAACTATGGACCGATGCGACGCACACTGGGGGCTTATCCCATATACAGAAAATCACTGATGTTTCTCGACTCGAAGCGGCGTCTTGACTCCTCGACCGTGGCGACGCGAGTAAAAAGAAAAAAAGTCCCCCTGGCAACCTGCTGGGGCCAAGAACTTGTTCGAGGAGGTTATAAGACGCGGGGCGGGGATTTATCGTAGGTTCAAGTCCCTCTTCTTCTCTACTTGGTCCGGGATCAAGTGACTTCATTCGTTGTTTTTCTTTTTTTCTTTTTCTTCGTTCCTCTTCGGTCTTTCAACCCTCGACATTCTTTGGTGCCGGCAGTGAGTTCGAGTTTGAAGACTGAGATGGATGGGATCTGACGCTTGAGTTGTAGCCTTCATTTTAACGAATTTCCTTGACCCACACTTCGTCCCCGTTCGACATTATGAAGGTTTCCGTTTTCTCTTTGCTTGCTCTGGGAGCGGCGTCGGTTCTGGCTGCCCCGTATCCTGGTTTTGCCAAGCGTGACATCGAGCTCCAGAGTGAGTTGCCTTTTGACCCCAAGCTCGATTTTCGATTTCGACTGACATGCTTTCTCCAAGTCGATGGGAACAACAACAGGGTCGAAAATATCGGCAACCAGAACGATAACAGGAACGACCGCAATGACCGGAACGGCGGGAATAACGGGAATAACGGCGGAGGTATTGGGAACGGCGGTAGCAATGGCAATGTGACCACGACCATTAGCCAGAACAGGCAGACCGCCACTCAGACTGTACGTCTCCTGCTTGAAATTTCGCTTCGCGCCACTAATCACTTCCGTAGATCAACACCCAAACCAATAACCGAAACAACCAGAACACCCAGACGTCTACGTCTACGTCGGCACAAGCGACGCAGACGAACGGGAACAACAATGGGAACAACGGCAACAACAACCAGCACAACAACAACAACGGGAACAACGGCAATAACGGCAATAACAACAATAACAACAATAACGGTCATAACAACAACAATAACAACAACGGCAACAACAACAATAGTAACGGTCACAACAACAACGGGAACAACAACGGTGGGACTGTGACTGTTACTCAGACTGTTACTGTTGTGCGTCTTCTCTTTTCGTTCGTTTTTCGTTCGTGATACTGAGCTCGATTTTTTTTTTTCGTAGACTGCCTCGCCGACGAATGTGCACAACGGGAACAACCGAAACGGGAACAACAACAATGGGAACAACCGCAACGGCATGAACCACAATAACAACGGCCAGAACAACAACAACGGCCAGAACGGTAACAACGGTCAGAACGGCAATCATGACCAGAACAACCGTGGCGGAATGAACGGGAATAACAAGAACGGAAACAACGGGAACGGGAACAACCGAAACACAACGGTGAGCCGCCTTGTCTCTAAACCCTCGATTTTATCTAATTTCTTTTTGGCGGCAGACTGCGACTACAACATCTTCTGCTGCGACGAACACTTCCACGCATAATGCTGCTACCACTACGACTGATACGGCCTCCCAGGCGAGTCAGACTCAGAACGAGAACAACCAGGCGACGTCGACCAATACGTCTGCCCCGACTCAGACTGCCGCTCCCAAGCGCAGGGGGTTCTTTGCTGCGGCTCGAGTGTGAGTCTAAATACTTTTCTTTCTCCGACCTTCTCGAAACTGACGGAGTTTTTGGTCTTGTAGTCGCTCCACCCGCCGTCGTAACTTGTAAATCAGTCTCGTAGTTTTCAATCCTTCTTCAGTAGTAGCAGTGTAGCCCTTTGTTGAGCGCTGTGCGTTTAACGTTTCGTTGTAGCTTTGGTCAATTTAGATGTTCTTTTGGTTGCACTTAATGTTTTATTCGCGTGAACCTTGAGTCTCGCCTCGTGTCTCCGAATTTATCCCTGGTTTGGCTCGGCGCTAACGAATTTACCACGGTGATCAACCCAGATCCCTGATCGACATTGCGGCGCGCGGAGAAACCTCGAGACGCGTCCATTTAATTTCGCCCTTTCGCTCAGTCCTAACCTACTCACAACCACAACTACCACTACTTCAATGGCTACTGCAGTTGAGCATCCTCCCAAGGCGACTTTGTACGTGTACGAAGGATCGGTATGGGCTGGTGCTGGTATGCTCTTATTCTTTCCTCATGCAGGAGATGAGAGGGGCTGATGTGAAGTGGCGTGCTAGCTACCTGGGCCGTGTGAGTACGCGGTTATAGGGTATATTTGACGTATCGTGTTATTGATATTTCGTAGCGAAGAGAAAGGGTATGGCGAAGACGAGATCGAGACGAGGCAGGTAGATGTTGGTCAGTCGCCCATACGAATCACTCCAACATCCAGCTCATTCCATACTACCTACAGTCAAAGGCGAAACTTTTGCCCCATCTTTCCTTCGTATTAACCCTAAAGGCAAGTCCAGTACTCTAGATTTATATCCGGTATCCCCGCTTACCCCGTGATAATCGTGCAGGGACGGTCCCAACGCTGGTCGCTCCACTATCGAACACGCTCGACGCTTCGTCCGAAACCAAGTACCGGTATGCGTATTACGCCCTACCTGATCTGTCTTATGTATAGCTGATATTTCCGAATGCAGTGCGTTGACGGATACCAAGGTACCCCCACACGTTTTGTTCATACAACCTACTTTGCTTAACTTTATCACTCTCCTAGTCTGTCCTCGAGTTTTTGGACAAATCCCGTTCTGCTCGTAAGTCTTCATCCCATCTAATTAACCCTAGGGCTCATTCGTACCCCATACCCTAGTCTCCAAAACGCACACCACATCCCAAAAACCAGCACCTTCTCTAACACCCGCAACCATCGAAGCATCCTCTCTCTCCAGCCAACTCATCGAACTCGTCCATGCCGACGAAAACGATCCCAACTTTCTTCAGATTGCAGCCAAGAACGAACCAGAACTAAAAACCAAGGCCGATGGGTTCTTGGGTAAAGTGTTTGTCGCGGGAAGGGCCAAGGCGATGGACGAGTATCTCGCGCAGGAGGATCTGATTCCGAAGATCAAGGCGATTTTGGAGGAGAAGAAGAAGAACGCGGCGTTTTTGAATGCGGTTTATGGTGGGAGTGCTAGTCAGGCGGAGAAGAATGCGTTCTTTACCAAGTCGAAAGAAGCGTAAGTCGTTTTGATAATTTGTGTGAATGCTGGTCTCGTGAGAGCTAATGTCTTCGTTCGTTTCTCCCCTATCTCTTTTCCCCTCCCGTAAATAGCTGGGAAGTAGCAGTCCCGAAGGCACTTGCAACTCTCGAATCAAACATCGTCGGACCGCTCACGCTCGGGGACCAAATCTCGCTCGCAGACATCCACGTTGGCGTATGGCTCACCAAAGTCCTCGCGTGCGTGGCGGGCAAAGACGGAACAGACCCGACCAAGTGGGCCGATATACCGTCGGGACCAGGTCTGGCGGAAGCGGTCGGGAGCAAAGATTTCAAGGTCGGGCCCAAGGTGACCGCGTTTTGGAACGAGATTATTACGCGCGATGGGTTTAAGAAGGTGTATGCGGGTGGGCTGCATTGATCTAGGAGTTGCGTTGCATGTGTTTTTACAATTAATTGTTGAATATTGGAGTTGTTGTTGTACGATTGAAGATGATTTTGTTGTGGGTGCCGTTTGAGCCGGTGAGAGTCGTAGTAGTATAGGGAGTTAGAGTTTGCGAGGCGTAAAGAGCGCCTGAGCAGGACGGGTTCCGTATGCAGTCGAAAGAGCGAACCAAGCTCAGCCGAGATGACCTTCCGTTCGATTTCCTGCATCGTTGCTGCTTCGTCCTATCTTGCGCAAACTGAACGTCATTGACTCATATCCCCGTCCCATTCTTCATTATCGCGCATATTCCCACCCATCCTGCACGAAAGCCGGTCGATGCCGGATGCCGATAAAATAACAAACCCATTTGATTCCTCCCCCGCGGGGAACTCTATTGCTCGAGTTATCTTTATCTAATGGCCCTCCGCCCCGCCCAAATGAATTGGGTGGATATCTTTGCGTTCTGGACTCGAGTTTCGTGATACCACGCGAAGGTGGTTAGTTTCTTAGGGGGTGCCCCTGGAATGATTCGGTATTAAAGGGTGAGCCCCACCGAGTGTTGACGCTGTCATCCTCGCCCCCATCACTGTTCTCTCGAGTCGTAGGCTCATAAAATAATGGATGTTTTCACGTTTAACTGATACAACGATCCGTAGACTTGCATAGCGTACTTACAATTCACCCACGATGGACAAATTCTACGTACACCCCATCCCGGGCTCAACCCCCGACACAGACGTCCCGACCGAGCCCGTAGACTTTATCCTAGCCATGCTCGCATCCCTCCTCATAACCGCCGCCGCATTCCCACTCGGGATCGCCGCAGCCCTCTTACACGTCCTCGGCACCCTCCTGCGCAACATCCCGACCTGCGCCGTCCTAGCTGTCGGATGTATCCTCCTCACCTCGGCCGTCCTCATTGCTTCGGTAGTTTATGCCGTGTTTTGGCTCGGTGTGGGATTGATCAAGGCGGGGAAGGAGTGTAAGAGGATGGTGAAGGAGGGTGCGATGTTGGGAACGAGTATGGCGTCGTTGTTTGCGGACGAGTTTGCGAGGGAGAAGAAGAAGCAGTTGTATGAGCGGTGGGGGATACGCGCTTAGCTTGGCTTGGGTTTCGGCTCGCCGAGGGCTTGGGTTGTGCTCATGTCGCGTGGTTGGTGATCAACTTTGCGATTACTATTTGCAGCTGGCGTTGAGGTAAAATATAAACGGACTTACCCCTCTCTGTTGGTTCCCTCCTTCCCTCTCATCCCCATTTCGTTCTCGTTCTCGCTTCGTCATTTTGGTTTTCGGTTTCTTCTGAACTAGAGATTGTATCTGTACCACCATTCAACTGTATAACTTGAAAGAAGAAAGGACTTGGTTTTTTCATTCCTTGCGCTGAGCGATGCGATTAGAGTCATGGGAGCCGCTTTTCCTGATCGAGTTGAAACCTGAAGCTCAAGGGACGAGGGAGAGCAGAGATAAGATAGAAGAGCTTCTACCCCTTGCGCCGAACCTGGATATCTCGAGCCTTTCATCAGTGTCACAGGTGATTCCTTACGTCGTTGACGTACTCGAAGACTCATGACTCGCACGAAGAACCTAGGAACCATATATATCGTTTGTTTTTTTCGCGAGGATCTACACATAAACCACAGCCAACTAAATATAAATCGACACTAAAAAACAGAAAAAAAGTGACTACAGATTCGGGTAGAGGTCAGCAGACACGAGAACATAAACCGTTGACATGCCTCTTGCGTGCGATGACGTTTGTTTCTTTGTCTGTCTGTTTTCGAGGTTATCATACGATCATAATACGGTGGGAGTAGGGGACAACTAAAAACTAAGAAACTTCCTAACAGAAAAAGAATAGTTTGCTGTGGACATTATTGGGATAAAACGTTTTGGGACTACTTATGAGCTTGCATGATCGCGTCCGAGATGAACGATGCTGTGACCTGTTTCCCGCCAAACCAGCGTCCGTTGAGTCCTTTGATCGCTTTTTCGGCGGTTTCGACCGCGTCGAATTTGATGTAGATTTCGCCCTGTAGTATCATCAAGTTAGAGTTAGAGTGGATGAGGAGGAAAGAGAGGGGAGAGGGCTGACCTCTGATTCTTTTTCGACCTTGAGGTCGATGACTTTTCCGTATTTTTCTTGACATTCTTGACGCACGTCGTCGGCGAGTTCTACATCCCAGTCACGCTCAGTTTCCCTAGAGACCGAGTTAGTTACGATTGTTGGATCGTGGAGAATGGGAACGTACTCTTCAGGATCAAACATATTCCGCAATAAAACGCATCTTGAAGACATTGTCTGCGGAATATTGGATTTCATCCTAGACAAACAAAAGTTAGTATGGATCCGGTTAGGAGGAGAGGTACGCACAGCATAGTAGGAGTCTTGCTAGACGGCTGCTCGGTACGAGCGAGTTTCTGCATTAGCTGATGACGTGAAGTGCTGTTGTTCAATATTCCGCCTAGATTAAAAAAATCGTAAGAAAAATGGAAAAGAAAAAAAAACAAAGGACGAACCAGTGTCTTCTAGAGAGTCTTGAGGAGCAGTCTGGATACGAACCGTTCCCGCACCTTTGTCGTGCACAGTATTCACGCGGAGCTAAAAGAAAACCCATTCAGTAATCTTTCCTGGATGAAAAGACCTCGTATCATACCTGACGTCCAGCCAACTCAAAGCCCTCCATCTGTTCCAACGCCATCTTGGCATCTTCTGGTCGCTTATACCTAATCGCAATCAAATGATTAGGAATCACACCGGAACAAAAAAAGAAGGCCAACTCAACTGGACAAAGCAATAGCCCTTGCTCTTCCCCGTGGCCGGATCGCGGTGCAAGTCTACAAAGTCAAGCTCGCCAAATGGTTCAAAGACCTGTTTGATATCTGATTCTGTGAGATTGAAGTGGAGAGAGCCGACGTAGAGTCTATTGAAAGTTGGTTAGTGGTGGGTTTGGAGGGTGTGAAGGGTGGACGTACTGCATTGCGCCTGCGTGAGGGTGAGATACTCCGGGAGGGAGGTGCAAACTGGACGAAGTGTTAGTGAAAAACTGGGAAAGTTAGGGGAGATATGTACCTGCTCGAAGGGCCAATCTTGTTACGCTCAGATTCTGTAAGCTGTATCATGATTGGCAACCCCATGACAATTGTACCTGACAAGGCGATGGCCTTATTGACAAGCTCAATAGTTTTGAACTCAACGTAACCGATTCTAGCCACACACGTTAGCATCTCAGTTCGAAAAACGGCCCAAATGACCCACCCTTTAGACCGACGAGATAAGCGATCGGTGACAATCCGCGAGTCCCGAACCGCGCCCTCTCCCAGTTTGTCTTCGAAAAAGTAACCTAGATCTCGAGCGGTGAGCCTGGCAGCGAGCTGTGACACAAACACTGAGCGAGCTTCAGAGTCATCGTCACCAATCTCTTCAATCACCGGGTCGTCGTATATCGGCGAGCCGCGCCTATCAACAAAAAAATCCAGGAATCAACTCATATGAACGAAAAACACGGAAACGAAAATGACTCACTCTGGCGCAACCGGGGGTTCCTTTGGATAATCGGACCTACGAGAATCACGCGAATGGTCTCGTCCAACACTTCCTCTTCCAATCGTCTCGGCCCCCACCGAATCCTGGCGGTCCTCGCGCATGCGCTTCGCCCGTGTATCATCGGGCGCTTCACTCATACGATCTCCCTCGTCGCGTTTGCGTCGACGGCTGTCCCTCTCGTCCGGCCTCTCCCGCTCCCGCTCCCTATCGCCGCGGCGCCTGTCCCTATCACGGTCGTCCCTGTACCGGTCCCGATCGCGATCGCGGTCACGGTCACGACGAGAGTCGCGGTGCGAGTCACGGCTGCGGCTACGTCGGCGCCTGTCGGACGAACGGCGGTCTCGACTGATACTGCGACGGCGGCGGTGAGAGTCCCGGTCTCTATCGGACCTCTCGCGATCACGGTCACGGTCCCTGTCACTCCTGTCGGGGTACCTCGATGATCTATCGCGGCTGCGAGACCGGTTCGAACGTCTAGCGTGGGGAGAACCTGTAGCGCTGCAAATGGGGGGTGGCGAGTCAACATTTAATTCAATCGAAATAAAATTTTCACATGGCGCTTACGACTTTTGGTCCTGGTCTCTATCACCTCCGTTTGAAGTGCCGTTCATGGGCGAGTGGGACATGTTGCGTCAGGTGTGTTCTCGAGCCGGTGGTGGTAAGAAGGTAAAACTTGGCTGTGATGAGATTGCCACATGGTTGTAAATATGCGCAAATAGAAACCCCGCCTCCCGGAGTGCCCCTATTCAGGCTCGCTGAGGCTAACGTCTCCTTTGCTCCGTAACGACCACCTTCTCGCCTGGAAATAATTTGAGAATTCTCTATTAATCCGGGAGACTTTTGACTACCGACGACATTTGATGCTTTGCTTTGTATCTTGAATCCAACACTCAGAATGATGTCCACACTTATGCCAACTCGCGAACTCGACTTTGATGCTGGCCTCAATTCGTCGAACGCTTGGAAGAAACATCTCAGTATCAGTGACACCGGACCTGTATCCGATGACGAAGGCTCAGTAGAGGAGAAGCCCATGCTAGCGAGGGCGATCCGTGATATTGCAGGAAATGAAGATAATAGGGAAATGTAAGTATTATCGTGTGACATGTTACTTGACCGCCTACAATTATTGTCAGGGCACTCAAAGCTGGAGATAATTTGGAAATCTTGAACAAGGATATTGGAGAGTCGTGGAGTCTAGCACGAAAGTCGAGTGGGGATATGGGACTTATACCGAGCGATTGTTACGTCGTAAGTCTTCATAATTTCTCATTATCGCAGGACCTAAACATTGTACAGACAACGCTAGACTTCACATCCTCTCTACCTTTCCAAACCCCACCCGCCACATCTCCCCAACCGTCCGAAGGCGGCCCGATCCGAATGCAGTCCACAGGCGAAAGCATACTCACATCCTCCTTCAACAACCTCCGCCAAAGCGTCCTCGGCGGACGCAGCCTCAACCGATTCTCTCATTTCGTAACTACCGGAGCAGAAGATTGGGTCCTGAATGGCTATCAACCGCCTGAGGATAGGAGCGCGACTCCAGTAGGAGCCCACTCGAGAGACGCGAGCGATGCGACGATTGATGGGTCTGATATGGGAGCCAGCAGGATTACAGAGGCTGATAAACACTATGTCGAGGTCCGTGTTTAAACATCACCGCGCCTGAAGTTGCCTAATTGGGTCTTGACAGACCGGTCCAGCTTGGAAGCACAAGTCTCCCCCATTTCGAGTCCTTGTCCACTCACCGTCCAAATGTTCGTCCGTTACAGGCGCTTATACTCTCTACTCTGTTACCTCTCTGTTCCAACCCGACGAGAAACCCTCATCTGCGACTACCTCGTCTGTTCCATATCTCCGACCAGACCTGTCGCCTTCGTCCACACGCATAACCGTCCAGCGAAGGTTCTCACATTTCGCATTTCTGCATACCGCGTTGAGTAGGAAGCTTCCTGGGATCGCTTTGCCGCCATTACCCGCGAAGCAATACGCGGGGAGGTTCCAGGGAGAGTTCGTTGAGGCGCGGAGGAACGACTTGGAGAGATGGTTGGCGAGAGTTGTGAGGCATCCAGTCGCGAGGTACTCGGAGGTGTTGACGTTCTTCTTGGGATGCGAGAGCGACATGGTAGGTCTTCATTTGCTTCATGATTTACTCGAGGCGTCGAATTGACGGGATGATACAGGAATGGAAGAGACTTCTCCCGCAACACCTAAAAACGATGCCGGCAGGACCCGTATTCTATGCCCATGTCTTCCATCCCGAGTTTAACTTGGACGCCGATGACTGTCTAGAAGTAGTCGACCGATTCGAACGGCATGTGAGACAAGTTGACGCGAGGATTGACGGTTTGAGGGCGGTGATGGGTCAATTCAGGGAGGCTAGGAACTGTGAGTGCTATTGTCGTGTCGTGGCACTGAACTGAAAATTTGGGTCTGAATAGCGATGTCGAATGCGCAACGAACACTCTCGCTCGCTTTCTTATCACTGATCACCGAGAACCGGCAGATCCACGGAGACGAACAACCGGAACCGGCTCATGGATATCTAAACGACGATTCGGCTTGGTGTTGGCACGATGGATGCGAAGGTGACATCAAGTCCGCTATTTTGGATTAGTGTTCTAACTAGTTCGATAGAGTGCTTACAGATGACCAAGGCGTTGCAGAAGATGTCGGACTGTATGCAGCTTGTTGCCGACTTACATGGAGACAGTGTAAGTAGATGTTGTGAAGTATATACTCAAATATCTTAGTTCTTGATAGGCAAGAAGATCGATGTTGGGCGTCCACGAGTTGATTAAAGACGCTAGCCATCCTTCGGTCATGTATGCGGTACGCTTTTTGTGCTTATATGCGCGCCTGAATTAAGCTCACACGATCCATAGCCCGTGATAGATACTCATAGAGCCGCGTTGTCTCGATACAAAGAGAACGACGACGCGCCTGCGCCAAGTGTGAGGCTTACTTGCTCGTTCCTGGCTCCGTTTTACTGATTTGTATCGTCAGTCGCCCAAAGCAGACGCACTTGAAGTCGCAGCACGATGTGAGACGGTACTAAACACGACCATGGCCGAGTTCGATACGTATCATGAGCAGAGGGGCGAGGATATGACGCAGATTGCGGTGGAGTATTTAGACAGCGAAATAGCTTTCTATGAGCAGGTGAGCGGGCTATTGGTATTAATTTATGAGACATAATTGAAAAGGTGACTGGGTTGTAGGTACTTCAGAAACTACGAACCGCTCGGTCGACGTTCACCCCGGCTGGGGCAAAAGACCTACCGCCTGGACCTCGTCAACGATCGTACGTGTAGCTCCTAGTACGTCTTCTAATCCAAAAGCTCAGGTCATGAACTTCATAGGATGTACGAGAAGAACCTTGGGGGGTCGGCCCAACCTACCACACCGCTCCCTCAACCGACATCTCACGTGTACGATCCTGCGCCGATTCGACCTGTTTCTACGGCAGTGAGGGAAAGCGTGGGGATGCTGATTGATGGACTTGCGAATAGTACAGTGAGAGATGGAGAGAGTGGGAGGAGCACGATGCTGAAGTTTTGGTCGTAATAGGTAGTATAATTTCGATATAATCAAGACTTGGTAAAGGATCCAGCTGTTAGTAGTGCTAGGTGCTATGTTTTGACAAACAGAGTGAACCTGAAATGGGAACGAGATATTCGCTCCGAATCACAGAGGTGAGATGTCCGGGACGTACACTCCCAGCGACCAGCGTGCCATCCAACTCCAAAAAAGGGCACTTGATGCTTATAGAATTGTATGGAATAAATCGATTTTAGCTGAAGTAAAGCGCAGATACACTCATTGAGAAAAACGGGTTTTGTAGACAATATGCTAAGGCATACGGGAGCCAGTCTCCTTCGACTCGGCCGGGTTCGGCGTCAATTCGGACGTTATTGCTCTCCTTGAAACTGCTGAACTCTATTTTCGGATACTGGATGCCAAATACGCGCTCGGATTCCTTTTATATGCCTCGCTCTCAGACTGATCCTCACACGTCGCTCAGTTCCTACATCAGCCAAACGGCTAGTCCATTTTATCGCATTTTCCAGATTTTGAAATTGCACAATCATTTGGTCGTGTTTTTACGCATTGGATCCACTTTGCATCGCCTTACGGAATACGAATGGATTTGGTCGAGAAAAATACCTTACAGCTGGATTTTTGATTTCCTAGTGCCTTGTATTCACGTTGTAAACAGGTCTTCATGATTAGCTGGGTTTAATTTCGTTAGTAGGCCATTATAGCCTAATACAACAGCTTGTAAGCATGAACGCGTAAGGCTCATTGGTAAGGTTTGATCCCGAGTCTTCAAGATGCTCAAGTAAAATGACATACAGAGATCGCGCAAGGACTAGACAAGTGGATAGCGGCCTATAATTGGGCTAAATTCTATCCGAAACTACTCTAGACGGCGCTAAGCGAGCCTATCGGCCAACAGCGCCTTTAACACAGCCGCATGTATACAGTCATCCACCACGTGATGAATGAAAGGCTAATGGTGACTAAACTCTTGTTATTGTTTGCTGTTGACTCGTCTGGTGGTGGACACGTGCCACCTCCCAAGCCAAGCTCTCTATGATATTTTTTCGCCATCTTTTCATCGCACAAATCTGTGTTTTTGCCGAATACTCACTGATGTATATATCTACATCTTCGCCAATTTGTAAGGTAGGGCTCATGCAGGTGTTACAGGGCTTATCTAACCGCCCATCAAACTGCGTGACGGCGTCACTTTCTCCTATGTAAATGCCTGAATACAAAAACATAAAGAGAATCGGAGCCGATCATACTGTAGCAGCATCTCCGAAGATTTCATTTGTGAAAACGGCTGCTCGAAATCTGAGGTATTCGAGGAGAAGTATAAGTTTTGTGGTCTAGGTTGCACTAAGTAACATAAGGGTCACGCTGTGCCATTCTTGCTTGTAACAAGCTAAACTTTGCTTAAGTTAGCGTGTTTTCGTGATACATATCCCTCAGAGCCCCTCCTAACTACTCACGAGTCATTACTTCTCGCCTTCAAAGACATTTACTTGGCCTTCGAGTAATGATAGCGCTTTTTTCGCTCGTAAACACAGTAAAGCAGGCAAATATACATATCCCACCGTGATTTCTTGTGCAAATCTCAAGCTATAGTGATACATAAGACCTCGCATGCTCTATAGCACGCTATCATAGCGTAATTCACCGAACATGCCGATCGCATGAGAAAGACACAAAGTCGGTCACGGGTCACAAGAGTGGCACGGAGCCTTATCTCATCTGATGGCTCTGTCAGATCTTGTCCTTGCCCTGTATACTCCTCTATGAGTACCTCAGATTCCGAGCGGCCGTTTTCACAAATGAAATCTTCGGAGATGCTGCTACAGTATGATCGGCTCCGATTCTCTTTATGTTTTTGTATTCAGGCATTTACATAGGAGAAAGTGACGCCGTCACGCAGTTTGATGGGCGGTTAGATAAGCCCTGTAACACCTGCATGAGCCCTACCTTACACTGGGGGGAGGGCCGGATTTTCAACCACTTCGAAAGGCATCGGAAGTGTACCTTTCCGCTTACCTTTCAATAAAATCTGAGGCCTTTCGGCAAATATCGAAATGTAAGTGGAGTTCCACCGATTCATGGCCTTTCAATCCACCTTTCCGATCCACACGTGATCTCGGCTGTGGGGTGCCGAGCTTGGGGCTATGCTCCCGTTTATTGCGCATTTACACTGAATCACAAATCCAATAAAATAAACCATAGACATAGCCCGCGTATGGTATAGAATACATGTTGTCATAGGTAGACTACTCCCCATCGGTGGCCAAGACAGACTTCTACGCCTCCTTGTTCCTCCTCTCTGCTGTCGTCGATGCGTTTTATAACCTAAGGCGGTGATTTGAGCTCCATTTTATACAACATAATCCACAAAATCAGCACGTACTATTCGTGCGACTAGTATTCTGTTTCGAATCAGCTCTAGCATGTTCGTTCGCCCGCCCGCTGTTCTGCAATTTAACTGTGTAAGTTTCATGCGTCTAGGGGTCGCTCTAATCGCTTACCGATCTATTAGCAAGCAACGGCATGTTATCGTCCCGGGTAGCAAATGCGACTAGCATGGGGATTGCGTCGAGCAGGACCGATCTAGATGACGCAACCACCCAAATTGAGATCCTACGCAAGATCGGGAAGGAGCTCCGGGTGCGGGACAAAGAAACGTCGGTGAGGTTGCAAAATCTTGAGGTGCAAGTGAAGTGTCGGCGGCCTACCATGAGAGGTTTGACGCTCAGCAGAAGATACTCATGAGTTTGATCGGTGTTAAAGCTCCCGACTCACCATCAGCCGAGACGCCTGGATATGCTCTCGCACCCATCTCTTGGTCCTCAAAGCATCCCGCCCCCATTCCTGGACCCTCAGAACATTCCACTCCCGTTGCTGGCTCTGTAGTCCCTAAGGCCGACCCGTTGGACGGCGAATCTAGCAAGAAGTGGATGCGAAGATAAAGGTAAGCACATGGGCACTCCAAGCGATGGACTGTACTTACCATGGAGCTAGGAGGCCGCCAGGTCTGCTCTATCTTATATATACGGCGTAATGAAGTTCACGGTCACAAACCATAGCGATTATCCGTCTGTGTCGAAAGACCACGTCAACTAGCTACCTTGAATTAACAGAACTGGGCAGAGGGTAACTTATGATGGCTTCTTAACCTGGGTTTATCGCTAGGAGGCTACAGCCAGATTGGCCCTCAGGGTGAACCAGCGCACTAAGAGCATATATGCTCACCATTTATGCAAATCTCAGAGCAGCACAGTGCGCGATGGCGAGGTTCAGTACTTTCTCGTGGCGGACGAGGTCCAGTTTGGCCTTAGAAAAAAAAACTACTGGGTCTATTGCATATTTTAGGCTGCATTTCCTTGCTATTGAAAGGCGTTGGAGGCGGCACGTGATGGATTGATGGATTGAAAGGCCTCGGAAAGGTGGGCCGATCACATTTCCAAGGCCTTTCAACGTATCAGAAATCCAGCCCTCCCCCCAGTGTTACAGCTATCCGATCCCGGGAAGCCAAGATATTCGAGTACGAAAAAAACTGACTCACGTGATGGTGGATGACTGTATATATAGACAATCGAGATTTTTTGAAAGCTCAAGTGGTAGGACTTCTGGATTTCAAAATCAATCTGTGGAGCCGACCCAGCTCCAACTGTCAAGGCGATTACCAAATTTGGACTATATGCTTGTCTGTCCGTGCGTTTTGTTTCGTACATGCGCTAATGTCATTTTTTTGCGAAACTACCCCCGTATACCATCAAGCTAGCCATGCACACCACTCATTCGACCGGCGTAGCTAGCTTGCTGTAAGTCGCAGGTCGGTGATCAACCCGCTCCACATTTGTCAAGTTGACAAGTCCCACGTTGACTCGAGCTATCAAAAGAATCTCGAATGCCTATATACATACATGTGGCTGTGTCGAAGGCGCTCCTCTTTCCGTGATCATTTAGTTGATTCGTTAGGATTTGACTATATTGCATCGTGATTTCTAGTTCCCTAGTGCCCGATAATTGATTGGGTTGCCCGATTGAAACATTTTCCCCATTGCCGCCATTGCCGCCATCGCTGCTGCTTACAATCGGTTGCGACTTCTGGGCGTACCGGCTGATGACTACCCTCCACCTGGCGTACTAGGCGGTCGGAACTTGGGTTATTTTAGTATAAATCCAAGCCGAGCTTGCTGGATTGTATGCGCAGAGTCTCGTTTGGGACACTGGCCGTGGCAATTGTAGTTCATTCTTACAGACGAAAGCAAAACATTATGTGGCCGTGAGGAGCTACAAGCTGGGTATTTAACAGCTAAGTATTCAAGATTCATGGAGTATAACACTGAGACCAGCTTTCTCCAAGCTCTGCTCTGTTAAAGTCAAGCTGAAATGCGCCGCGTCTCGACATCGAAGCTGTGTTATGTGGAAGTTGTAGCGACTCGCGTAGGTTGGCCGGAACCAAAATCAGCCTCTGCCGATTTCCCGTGACCACCCACCCGTCTTTGTTAAGTTTCCAGGCTCCCCAGTCTGAATGTAATGCGCAAGCTACAAGTGAAAGTTAGACGAGAGCAACAGAGCTAGGAGAAAGAAACTGACCACCACAAGTGCACGGCACAATAGCACAAGGTCGGTTACCATGGGACATCATCTCGGTATCCAGGACCTGGCGAACGTGGATGCTCGAGACTCGGATAGTGCCGTCGCGATAGCCAGAAGCAATTTGCGTACCATCGGGAGAGAATACACACCTCGTCAAGTCAGAGTTAGTATGATGTGGTCTGAATGGGTGTACGAAGTCCCGGTCAACATGGGTATGCGAAACGTGGATAGCCTTATCCGAGGGACTAGAAAAGTGGTACGCATTGGTGGAAGAGTAATGGCTAATTGAGAGGTTTGCACCGGCAGAAGAATATGAGATAGAATGCAACTGATCGTGGCCGAATTCGAGAGCCTCCCCAATCCTGCTCCCAGTATACGTATCCCAGACATATACGGTATTCTGGGAACAAGTCACAAAGTACAAGCTGTCAGGAGAGAACGCAACTGACTGAACCTTATCTGCATGTCCCAGCATTGGACTTACGGCACTACCATTTTGTGTATTCCAGATTCGTATACCTCCATCAGAACATCCAGAAACAAGAAAGGCACCATCGGGTGAGTATAATACCGAGCTGGCTCCATTAGTATGTCTAACGAGCAGTGATTTCATCATTTGTCCGGTGAATGCGTCCCAGATACGTATGGTCTCGTCAGCAGAGCCAGACGCAATGTGAGCACCATCAGGAGAGTACGAGACTGAGTTGACCCCTGAGGTGTGACTAGTGAGCGGGTATCCTAACATCGTGCAGGTCCCAACGTCCCAGATGCGCACGGTCGTGTCTTCGGAGCTAGATGCAATGTAAGCGCCGTTGGGAGAGAACGATACTGACGTGATGTGTTTGGTGTGACCCTCGAGCGGCTGTCCAACCAGTCTGCCAGCGTGGACATCCCAGATACACACAGTGCAGTCATACGATCCAGATACGATGTATGCGCCATCGAGAGAGTATGCTAGTGCTGAAACATAGCTACGATGACCCTGACGCGATTGGTTTACCGTTTGAGGTTCATGTGTTTGCTCATGTGTTTTGCCAACGCGCTTAACTCGGTCAACTCCGTCCAAGTTGGCGAGAGTACAGTCACTATCAGTCTTTAAGGCCTTCGAGTTCTCGGCGTCGACAGGATCATCGAAGCACGTCTCCGCAGCTACTTCAACAGTGCTCGAGTCCCAGATGTACAGAGTCCCCGAATAGGAACAGGCTAGAACCTGTGCACCACCAGGGGAGTATGAGACCCATATTATTGGCTCTGTGATAGAGAGTAGTTGGGTGGCTACCCGACCGGTGGATAGGTCCCAGACGCAAGCAGTATGGTCGTAGGATCCGGAAACAAGATACAAGCCGGAGGGAGAGTACTGAACCGAGCTAACTGAGGCATGGTGACCTCTAAGTGGCTCTCTAACCCGCTTTCCGGTGCGGGCATCCCATACGTGTATATCTCCGTCGTCAGTGCCAGATGCAATATGCGCGCCATCAGGAGAGAACGCGACCGAGTTGACTGCTCCTGTATGGCAGTTTGGCTGCTTTCCAAGCATTTGGCTAGAGCGTGCATTCCAGATACGTATAGTTCTGTCAACTGAGCCAGACACGATGTATGCGCTATCAGGAGAGTATGTGATTGATCGGACTTCACCAGTGTGACCAGGTATAGTTGCCATGATCTGACTGGTGCTTCTGTTCCAGATATGGACGCTCTTGTCGCTCGAGCCAGCAGCGATGTGATCTCCGTTAGGGGAACACGTAACTGACGTGATCCAGCGTGAGTTGTGATTTTTCAGTGGGTCTCCTACCATCTGACGAGTCTGCGTATCCCAGATACGGACGGCACCACCATCACAGCCCAAAATGACATGTAAGCCATTATGAGAAAATGCAATAGACCAGAACCGGGTCTGCGTTCCCCCCAAACTAGCCTCACATCGACCAGTGCGAATATTCCACATTGCAACGTCGTTTCCTTCGTCAATAAACGCGATATGCTCGCCATCTGGCGAGTATGCAAGCTTCCAAATCTTCTTGGCAGAGAGATTCAAGGATAGAGGTGCAGTCTCGTGGCTTGCCAATGCTGTCCCTGCAACGTTGACGAGTCCCGAAAACTTCGGGAGGTAGTGCTTGGTCACCGGCCTCGATTTTGGCCAAAATGCCAGTGCGGAGATGTAAATGTGAGGCGTGCTGTGCGAAACCGAGTCGGACACTACTACGGATACAAACCTTTTTGCGTCTTGTACAAGTAGTAGGAGATCGTTTGAGCATACACGGCCCTTTGACTATCTCAGCTCATTCTTAGCAGACTAGCTCCTGGTTAATCACCCACCTTGCACCATGTCTGCGCTTTACGCAACATATATACTCCCTCCCACATCTGTTTCTTCAGGTTCATCACTTCCATCCACAGCAGCAGTCGCTCCGACAAGAACTCATATAGTAGCTGCAAACAATCCTCACTATGGTCCGCAAGCTCAAGATGTGCGGCCCAGTATCGGCACGCATATGCTAGCGGCTGCGATATTGCCTCGCCCACCCTCTGCTCAATGCCAGGCACCTCTTCGTCAAGCAGATATGACGACTCGAGCTTGCAGATGTTGAAAGGTGGGCTCGGTACCTTGATTAGACTGAAACATTGCTGGGCCATCTGTGCATGGTGTAGACCAGGATCGCAGTAGAACCTGCCTGAGCGAGCGTGGTTGAGCAGATAGTTCGGAAATGACTCATGCAGCGTGCCGATGAGCTTGCTCTCCGACACACTCAGCACTGACTGCAGCGGACGGAGCGCAGTTGACACTTGCGCGGTGTTGTTGGCTTGGAGTAGACCGGCCATGACATCCAGAGATAGCGGCTCCCGCGCACACACTACGTGTCTCAGCACCGTTGCCCTTGCCGCCTTCTCCGCACGTGTCAGCCCCTTTAGCTCCAGTGCAGTCTTTAGGATGGTAGTGTATAGCTCATCGAGGGCTTCGTCGCTCTCGTTAGTCAGGGCGGCCGAAGCGTCAAGCACGAGTTGTAGCCGCTGCTTGAAGCCGGAGAAGCTGTCGAACTCGATGAACCGGACCGCAGTTGCGGCGTAGATGAACAGTACTCCGGATCGTTGTACCAAGATATTTAGCTCAGCTTCGGAGAGTGCAGCAGGGGCCAATTTGGCTGTCAGGTATGTCGTGATGTCTTGTCGTACTACCGTACTCTTCAGCTCATGAAGACGCAGCTCGCACCTCACTCCTTCGGCCTCTTTCTTCTGCATTTGATCGACGATCTTCGGCTCCGGGCGGCTTGTGACGAAGAACTTGACCGGTAGCCCTGCCGCGTGGGACAACAAGGTTGTTATGACCTTGGCTACGCCATCTTGATCGTCGCACTCGTCCAACGCGTCGATCACGATCACGACGTTCGCGGGGAACGTGTCCGTCGTCTCTCGCAGGGGTTTGGCAAATAGTACGTCAAGTTGCTTTTGTAGCGGTTGGTTGTATGCGTCCTCGTCGTCCTCGAGTACACTCGCGAGAGCATGCCGGAATGGGACAGAAAAGAGCGATAGTCGATACGATATGCTAGGCACGATCCTGTTCACGTCGCGACACTCGGGCAGGCGCTGTGAGCAGAAGAAGCTAGCCCCGAGCTTCTGGACGCTCTGCAGGTACTCGCACAGACTATATGCGATGGTGGTCTTGCCTGTGCCGGCCATGCCGTTCAGCCAGTATATCTTCTGCGCCTTGTCGTCACACGCCCATGTTCGTAGCTGCTCGAGTAGCTCTACACGTGTGTTCGACGTACATTCTCCCCGCCCTAGGCTCTCTGCCTGTGTCGAGCAGTACTTTGCTGACGGCGAGTCAGGCAGGGTCTTGAGCAGTCGCTTCTATACTGTATATTAGCAAGCCTCTTCACCCTAGTAGCCTGATCACTGAGCACGCACCATCGCTTCCTCATCAATAGTCTTCAATATGCTCGCGTTCGTGTTTACCTGCGTCGCAACAAGTACTGTGTCGAGAACAGCAAAGCAAGCGCTTACACTGAGCCGATTAAGCAGGATCTTGACTCGGCGATAGCATTGCTTCGCCTCATCGTCAGTTCTCAGCGCCCCTTCTAACCTCCTTGTCCTACTATTCGGACGCCGTTTGCTGCGCAACAGCTCTATCTCCTTCCTGACCCCCCTATCAATAGAGCTTCAGCAAGCTTGTTAAGGTAACAGCTGTGTCTTACTTTGCAAAGTCCTCGATACTCGACTTAGCGGCTGGAGACAAATTTCCTTTGAGGTGCTCGGATACCTCGTTTATTAGCTCTTCCAGTTCTTCTATAAGCGTTTCACCGCCTTCTCGATCAGAGGCTACTCTCTTAGCGCGAAGTCATGTTAGAACGTTTGATCTCTAGGTCGAAACAAATAGGATGCAACTAACCCGAATAGCGTTCGTCAGTTCACCAATGTCATCAAGCGCTGACTTCCACGGCCCAAATTCAAACACATCAGCCGTTTTCCTCAGTGCAGTTCCAAAGTCGGTCAGTCTGTATCGAGTCTTCCGCTTGATTCCTTGTTTGATACGGGGCGGTTCTGGCGAGCTGTCGGGTGCTGGATCTCGACTCCCGGCGCTACCCTGTGAGCTCGGGTCCATAGGTCTAGCTTCGTGGGTTTGCGTGACCGATTGAGTAAGAGTAACGTCTGAAAATTTGGTAGGTGTGTGGTCGATCGACACCGAGTTGGCCAGCCACGGTTGGCGGTTGTGGCTAGGGTAAGGTACCCAAAGCTCAATATCTTCGTCTAGTTTGTGAGTTACTTGGATGTTATCGTTTATATCCTTACGCGGCACGATATAACTCGAAGGTGAGACGCAGCTGGGGGTAGATGTGCTTGTGGTTGGCCTCTACAAAGCTAAGCGAGGGATTGGGTGGCAATAAAGGGTATCTGTGCTTCGCATCAGCGCCGCACAGCCTTGAAGGGCATTTCTCGATCCTCTGTTGGACGGGAAAAAACTAATTTTCAGGTACCCAAAAATGGCCGAATCCAGGCAGCAGCCACCTGAAATCCAGGGAGTGAAAAACGAGGTACAATCGGCTTCAGAGTTCTTGGCTCAACTTCCAACATCGTTGGTCGCGAGGCGAGCGATTTACGAGCAAATCGCGCTCGCCAACAGCGCTAACCTGACATCGAATATTTTTTCCTCGCACCCCCTTGACTAAATTGGTATTGAGATGCCAAGAAGACAAAACGAACAAAAACTATAAAGAGTAGGTGGATCTCTTCCAGGCCGAGCGGCCGCATAGCTCTCCATTACGCAGCCAATCAACCTCTTTGAGCGTGCTGAATATTGGCTAGTATTACTCTCTAGGTAAATACTAGATCTCTTCACTCATCTAACCTAACTACCACTCCCCGCCCTACCTACTTCCTGTAGCTACCACACACCCTCTCTACCTTCGTTCGGCATAGCCTGATACTTCTGTCCCCCACTTCCACCACCAAATACGTTTTGGAACCACCCTTTCTTCCCGCCGGTCGGAGCGGGACTGGGGCGCTGAGAACCTGCTGGGGACTCATAGGTGCGAAGTCGACCGCGGACGAGCGAGGATGTTTCGGAATCGTCGTCATCGTCTCCCGTGATTGATCCTACGTACGAGAGTGATAGGGTTAGAATTGGCTGTGAGCTCAGAGATGATTTACCTTCTCCAAACACGACGTCCGTCTCTTGGAGCGGAATCCCTTTGGTCTCAGGGTACACTAACCACTCAAATTAGTCTTGACAGAAGCCACGATGGATAGTATACCTACCGAGGATAAAACTGCAAAGACAAAAAGCGCATGCTTAGGATATAATTGCCATGTGGTCACTTGTTGTAGCGTTGGCGTGACTTGGCTGACGATTTAGCTGAATAGCCAGTTCTGCATGGGATCGCTCAATCAAACTCTAACCTTGATGTCCAATTTTGGCGAGACGTACCGTCGCGGTCGACATCGAAACGCCCTTAGCACGGGATTCAAGTGGCATGATCTAGCGAGGAATTGTGTCAATGTCTAGCTCTAGCCTTAACTGTAGCCATACTCACTTTCGGAGGGTAGAGCCAAGGCAGAGGCCCCCAACTGTGTTACGACAGTAAGCCTCACACCTCAACGCTAATTATCACACAAAACGTATCTAAACCCAAACCCGGCATTGAAGATAATTACGCACGTAACCACAGCATTTGGAGTGTATACCTGGTCAATGTGCATAAGCCATCCGGCTGAAGCGAGGGTACATGCCATCTAGATAACGTAGATATGGGTTAAATCGCTCACATATAGGTGCAAGGATGGGACCTACAACAGCGGCACCCGACATAAAGATTGCTTGGCGACCCCAAACGTCGACGAGATTTCAACCGAGGAGTGGATTTGGTATGAAAATCTAGTTATAGAATCCAGAATTTAGTTTACCTCGGGATAGTGCTTAGCACGCAGATGATCCCGTTGATGTCCGTCATAAGAATGGCCCCCCGACCAATCCATTCGGCCTCTGAAGTCACGTTAGTTCCGGATTTGATCTTATTCGTTACGTTTACGTTCGAAAACCAAGGCTACAAACAACGATATTAGACCTATGGCTAAGAATATGCAGGAGCATGCGACCCACGAGTGTAGTATGAAATCACTATTGTGAGATATACGGTTAGCTTGTGACTTCTAATGTTACCTCGAATAGGGATCTTACCGTTGATCCCGTTCTAAAATCTCGGCGTCGGAAGAGCACACAGACCAAACGCTATGGCACGTACCAATTGGGCAAAAGCTTGGGAAGATATGACGACCAAAACACGTTGCTTGTACCTCCTCCACATCGACAGGCAAGACCGGCCACCTACAAGTCTCTGAATGTGAAAGACAAATTAGAGGATGCTTCTTGCATGAGCACCCGAGCACTCACATCCTTCTGGACCATGTCTTTGATCTCATTAAACTCAGGCTCTGTTGGAATGTCGTTCAGCACTCCATCACGAATGACTCGTTGGCCTTTGTCAAGTTTATCGGTGTCCACCAGCCGACTGACTAATCAAGTTAGTGGGGTCTGTGAAAGGCTGTGTAATAGGTCAATCACCGAGGACTTTCCGGCAGGAGCAAAGAGCCGCCCGCTAGGATACTGCCAATCGCCCATTGAATAAAGAGAGGCAGGCGCCAGGACATGTTCAACTCCAGGAAAGACCAGAAGTAATAGACCCACTACCCGTTCATTCACGTTAATGTCCGGCCCGAAAACATAGATCAGAGAGTTAGACGTACCAGACGACGCGTATCCAACAGGTTCCCTGTAAACTCTATACAAGCAAGCATCTCACGCTAGAGCCTCATTTAGGTAAGGGGTGTGGAACCGAAAGAAGCGCAAAAACACTCACATGTTCGGCGGGTGAGACTTCGCTCTGGTAGATCAGCACAATCGTCCTGTTTGGGCCGCGTGTTATCACGAAGAAGACAGAACACAATAGGGTGGTTCAAGATGAGCAAATTCCGAGTCACATTCGAGCCAAATTCCGGGTTTTCATAGGACTTTCGGGAATTTGAGCCCGAGTGGAGCCGGAATCTGAGTCATCTTGAACCACCCTAATAACCCACGAGACTTACAAGAGCATACCCAGGTCGAAATTGCCCACGATACGGCTCAATACCATCACTCGGGAACCTATTCGTGAACGTCTGGATGGCGCCGCCAAAAACAAACACGACTGCCTCAGTGAAGACTGTCCTGCGCCGCCCAATAATGTCTACGATGCGGCTGGCTGTTATAGATGTGACTAGAAGTTAACGTTAGCCGCAGCGTCTGACGACACGATTAGACCCGCTTCTCACTAAAGGCACCAACTTCTAGTATCGCGACCATTGTACCTATTTGATAGCTGTCGGGTTGTGTAACGTAGGCTTTGAGTTAAGAATCCAGCCATAGCCCCAGATATGACGCTAAACGGATGGTAGGTTAACAAGCCGACAAGCTGGCGGCGAACAGCGTTACTCACTCTTGGTCATATCCAAACGCTTTCGTCCGATGCCAGTCCCCTCGCACTTGCTCGGTTTTGAGACCGTAATCGCGTCTACAGTCGGCGTCGACGGAGATACAGACTTGGTCATCAAGGCCGCTGTCAGCGTCAGACGAAAATCAGCGACCGCGGCGAGTATTTGTTGGCCGAGGTAGAGGCGCGATATTGGGATCGGCGCGAGGTGTGGGTGGGATACAGTCTCGATGATAAGAATAGACTATATACTGTTCACGAAATATGGTAGAGGTGGCGGGAGTCGTGGGTTGGTTGAGGGGGTGTTATGACGCGCAGGGTGACGGAGCGTGTGGTGGAGAGCGAGAATGAATTGTACCTGACCCTCTGGCTTGGGTTGATTGGCGCTCAGCGATTTCGAATAGCCACCTCGTGGCTCGATCTGGAAGAGTTGGGTCGGCAAAGTTAAAGTTCTTGGAATTGGTTCGTGGATATCTTGGGCGATGTCGTAAAATATATTCGGCTGCAGATATTCTTTTATGTGGGACTAGCTGGAGTAGATGTTCTCGTGGTAAGACTTGACGAGCCCAGGCAAAGTTCCAAGTGGTACCGTTTGATATGGCGCCTCGCATTAGCGCCGCACAGCCTTGATCGGCGATCTGCCTTTATTCTTGTCCCATCCTCGACTGCAAGCTAACCTAGGTTTTACTATAAGTCAAGCCAGCGTGGGCGCCTGGCTCGTGGGCGCGTGTGGTAGACTAGTGGATACAACAAAAACGAGTCGGCGGGATACAAGCCCACTCGGCTTCTCGTACTATTTTAAAAAAATCATGTTCGACAAAATTGCATACCATGCTCATTCACATATATGTACACGAGTTGTTTTACACCCATCCTTCATCACGCCCTCGGCTGCCCCAACTCACTCGACACCACCGATCTAAAGTCCGTATCATTTTTCAGCTTTCCACCAATGATATTCGGCGATCCAAAGTTTAACCAACACACAACATACCATATCAGCTCCTCATCCCGCAAGATGCATAAAGTGACGAAGTTACGTGCGGAGTGCCCAATTGGTTCTGGAATAGGCCACGCAAACACATCGCTCAACGCGCAGATCGACCTTCCCCCGACCTGTTTTGCCAACTCGAACAAGGTGTCGATTTTGTACTGGTGAGCATGTCTGGCCATTTGGTTCATCACGATTTGCATCCAGCTGTACCTTCGCGGCAGGACCACATTGGCCGCGGGAATCTATTCGTAGAGCTGTTTGTGGGCAGGTGAGTGGTTAGAATCAGGAGAAGAGCAATAAGGGAACGAGAGGAGCTTCGGAGAAGCATGCGATGGCTTCGGCAGCGTCTGTCGATTTGGTCATTGTAGTCGTGGTGTAGGTTTCAAAACCCGGTTGGGCGTCTTTGAGCGAATAAAGTCCGTCTTCTAACCGCCGTACTTGCTAGTCTCTCAACCAATGGAATGAACAAAAGAACGAATAACTCACGATATCTCCTCACACATCTTCAGCAAACTCGTCATGTGAGCTTTCTCAATCCCCATAGATTATGCTATCCACCAACCACAACCGGTTATTGGACACTCAAAAACGTTTAGGGTCACTGAGCGGGTTGAGATAGGGATTGGGTTATTGTCTAGTGTGATATAGGACTAACGGCCGGGCCGAGGTTACTAGGCTGGATGAAATACAAGCAGGAGGGCCGGAGGGTTGAGGTGAAAGTAGGTTGCGAAAGCAAAGGCGAAATGAGAATGGGTAAGAGGAAAGTCGCACTTGCGATAGACTCAATCGGAATCACTCTCTCTCCGCGATATACACTCCGGCGCCACGACGGACGGTAAACATCGGAATCATACCCCAATCCGCCAGCGTTCTTGCCGATGAAACTAGCAGATAGGTTTCGTCAATGAGTCGCTGAATGAAAAACTTTTCTTAGTAAACTCGCCGCGCACGTAAGTGTACGATAGAGTTGCGTTAGCCAAACTCACGAATGTGCGGCAATGGATGGAATAAACGCACCACCCACACTGTTCATCACGTCCGTCAAGAAGACACCCTTCTACATGTTCATGCGGAAGGACTCGCATAATCTCCAGGTCTTAATGCATTCTAAGGTCGCCATCGTTAGCGTTGGTTATGAGCTCCCGTACAGGACAAAATTGCAGTGAATGTAACAGGATTCTGGTGGTGACTTCATGTGTGAAAGGATTCCTAAGGAAATCTAAGGATTTCCCCGGAGCCCAGGATTTCTCAGGATTTCCCAGGACTTCCCAGGATTTCCCAGGATTTCCCAGGAAAAAAAGAAGCGCAGGGTCTGGTACCCCAATCCCAGGAAATCCTGGGAAATCCTGCACACCTAGTAGACTCTCTGGGACGACATATGCCCATATATGGACATGGATTTTTTGTTGGTTTAATTTGTAGTGTCTGGGGTCCTTACACTTAGTGTCTGTTGCTTGAATGGAGGTTTCCCGTGATACATACACCCTATATGCATGCATATATACATATTTATAGACACACATTGAGAAGTAAAGTCAAGCCAGCACACCTGCCAGGCTCTAGGCACAGCTGCTGAGGAGATATAGTGGAAACACAGGGGCTGAAACTGCTGAGTATGCCCAATACACTGTAAACCCCAGTACAAATACCACCCCCCTTGTCAAAGTAGCTCAGTCCATTTAGCAGAGTGAACTGGCTGGGCTACACGGTCAGTATATAGCCAGTATATAGCCAGTGGACACTCAGATGTGAGCAGTCTTACCAGATATGGTAACTGGACTTACCAAAAAAGGGAAAAAGTGAAAA
The DNA here is from genome assembly GCA_019616345.1 of Ceratobasidium sp. 395. Taxonomy (NCBI): domain Eukaryota; kingdom Fungi; phylum Basidiomycota; class Agaricomycetes; order Cantharellales; family Ceratobasidiaceae; genus Ceratobasidium; species Ceratobasidium sp. 395. The sequence continues at coordinate 28,441 of WSTH01000307.1, forward strand.
GATCGAAAAGATGCGGCCAGGTTCCAGGAGTCTAAATCTGTCTTCAGAATCATGTAAAGGTCAGTATTGGTGGAGAAAAATGCAAAATACTTTCCCAGACCTGAGTCTTTTGGACCAACCACCCAGAAGATTTGGGGTAAAGGCACTTAGGGGGTCTGCA
>WSTH01000308.1:0-28590 GCA_019616345.1 Ceratobasidium sp. 395
CCAGCTTCATCGATGACATATGCAGGGCAGGTCGTGCGCTGGGCCCATGTCTCACGTCTCCGACTGTACTTTGATTTTATTAAAGTCGGGGCCGACAATTCACCATGCTGGATTGCTCAGCCTGTTTGTGGGTCCCTTCTAAAGCTGTTGCTTCATAAGAGTCCTAATAAACGCTTCACATATAGTGGCTGGGGAAGAGCTACCTCAGAGATTTTACGGATATGAGACAAACAAGCGAAAGGCTAAGGAAGATGCTTGTCGTAAAATGGCGCAATCTGGGCATTGTGTGAGCTTGCTTTTGCATAGTTTCGATTAAGTTGGGATTCTAACCTCTCTCAATGCGATGCAAGTGATTACTAAATTCGGTCATGAGTACGGAGCGGCTTCGATACTGCTAGTGGTTAAAGATTGAGCTCTAGAGCATATTCCGGTTGCTGTTAGGACTTTGGACTTCCGTGTATTCTACATGTATCTGGGACATAAAGGACATTTAGGTGACCTAAACCTTTGCCATCAATCAACGGACAGAGTTTAACCAACATGTACATCACGTCCGGGCTATTAACTCAGAAATCACGCATACTGGGCGAAAACAAAGAACTCACAAAATATATGGATCAATTCTGCCAGCTTCTCATCGTGATTATTTGGAGGTAGTGGTCTAAGGTCAAAGTGCGATTGGAACGAGTTGCGACTTCAAGCACCGACTGTATGCGCGCATACACAAGAGCCTGACTAATAAACTGAGGCAGTGTAGACACAGCACATCCAAACAACGTAGAACACAATCAACTGGACAAAATGTAGGGCCAGGCCACTACGAACCAGCAGAGAGATATAGTTATAGCGTGATTAATAGTACGGGTCAACACGTCCAAGCCTGCTTCCCCATTGGTTTTCTCGAAGCAGAGAGATACTGACCTACCCAACACTCCGATTTGCATAGAGGTGTTTAGTGCAAATCGAATCCATGCCGCTTTTGAATACCAACACCAGCAGCTTAATTTACGATCGATAGACTGCTGATTGTGAACTAAAAGAAACCAGCAAAAGGATAGGCTCGACTATTCGTTGGTACCATACCGAGTTGACCTACTAGGCATCTACACAGGTGACGGAGGGGAAGGTATGTTTACAGAAGCAAGTTATAGTGTTCTTGATCGCTGGTCATACCAGGAAACATCAGTTCATCCTTCATACGAGAAAGATCGGCAATATTCCTTCAAGTCGCCCATGGTGCGAAATCTAAGGAGACATCTACTACTTATCAGTTGAGTCTCGTCGGAGTCGCGTACGTTGGACTTTAGAACCGAGTTTATTTTGGTGTATCGAGGTCACAAGTACTACAAGGCGCATGGATGTTCTGTAATCAGGACTCGCAGCTTATAAAATCATGTTTTCCGAGTATTTTCGGCTTAGACCGCAATCCAACTCTGGGCTCGTGTGATGTAGGTAGTTAGTATAAGGGTGAAGGAGTCGAGCGGCATAATAGCTAGAGTTAGTGGTCCATGTATATCTTATTCTATACTGGACCCACAAAAATTACGCATATATAGTGCAAGAGGACGTGAGGGGAGCGTCGAACGTGCAGGGTAGCCTTTTACCAAACTGGTCACGTGGTATTTGTCAAGATCGGATCCTTCATGATTGTTGTTTGTCAAGTTCTAACCCTCCACGACGAACCTACGAACGAAGATGACTCTACATAGCCTCCAAGAAGTGAGTCTAAAAAATCGAGTAGATAATGGCGCTTCTGGAATTTTAGCATTTCTTTCGTATATTCTCAAGGGCCTTGTTGCCTCGGCCGAAAAGGAACACCGTTTCGCCACAGAGCATCCTAACATTCATTGAACGGTAAGTAAGATGTAGATCCGACCAGCATGGTGCTTGAGCCTAACTGTGCTTGAATTGGCCATTAGTGGCTAGTGTAGCGCTGCTTCCCCTCAGACCGCGAATTACGCTGGTTTGGGCGAGTGGTCTATACTTAGCCAACCTGTGGCTACCGCAAGGAAACTTGAGCTGATTTGCAGCGGCTACTGTTGTTACTGCTCGCGAGCACGTATTAGGACGATCTCCCGAAGTCCATCAGACCCTGGCGTCCTTGCCCTCTCCGGTTGTCTCGCCTGATCCTACCGACTATACCTGGTACCCTGGCAGCCCCCCCCCCCCCCTCCACCGGCAAATCGAAACAGCCCTCGCCCGTAATGATATCGGGCTCCGACAATTGGACCATCCAACCTCTATCATTTAAATGGCGAGCTGATGATCGGTGGCTTGCTATTCCGCATGTCTCCGTCTTTCGGCTGAACCCAACCATTTGCGAGGCAATATCCAAACCGCCGCCTTCTAATCTATCTCAGAAATTTGAGTTGGAAGAACACATGGCGGCGTCTGAGATGATCTTAGCCACTGCCGCCGCCGCCACTTCCACATCCAGTCTAACATCCTTCCCCTAACCAGCTTGCGGGTCCAGCAACTCCAAGCAAGCACATAACTCGGGATGCCACCTCGTTCTGGATGTCATACTACACCTGTGTCCTGGTTCGAACCCCCACGACTATACCCTATCTTGGTATCAGCGACAAGCTTAGACATTTACCTTAATCGTGAGTTCTGTGGTCTTTTCAAAATATGTACTGGACTAATTCGCTTCTGATTACAGTACATCGCTCGGTGCAACGTTGCCGTCGGGCTCTATCTGTGCTGGTGGTTTCAATCTAGGCCGCAAAGGCGAAAATCTCCGGAATCCTCAAGGGCATCCACCCATTCGGGGGTCTATTATGTATCATTGGCTGGTTCGGCGTTTTGCTCGAACCACGTCGATCTGGTTGCCAGACTCATAACAGTCCTATGGAAAGCTAGCCACTGGGTCCAGCGTTGAAAGTGAGTACTAACTGTTTTGAGAAATAAGCTGCTATATCAATGGTTGTTCGAACAGAAACCATCCTGCCTGGCTCGCGTGGGTTATTTCGGACCCGAGCCATGGTTCTCGTCGTTTTTTGGAGCACCCTTTGCTCGCTTGTGTAAGCCTGATTTGTGGATTTATTTTCCACATATTGGCGGGATCTTGGTAGCTTAGCAAAGGGAGAATTTGAGCATGATCAATCGTACGTCTTAGGCCGTTTTATCTTATACCATACTCATTCTTGCCCATAGACCCCTCCGGTACAATTAACAACGAGTTCGCTGCCTTTTTTCTCTCTCGGACCACTGGGGTGTCTAAAAGGATCTTTATGCAGAAAGCGAGGTCCCACCTAGTGCCCGGAGAGGCGTCGACAGAGACAGCCAAACAGGAGAAGGAATCGTTGCAAGGCAGTGACACTGGCTATGGGTGCTCGCAGAACTTAACAGAGAGAAACGGATACGAAAGGTGAATTATAGCTCAGTTATCAACTGGAGAGAGGCTTACTTCTGGTGCAGGTATGAATGTTCCATCGCTCACTATCATATTTTGAAGCGTGCGCACAAAAGGTCGATGAGCGGGAGCTGGTCACCCTCAGATAATCTCCTGGTCGCGCCTGCAGTCATCGTGGTGGCGACCTGAATCTTGATGTTTTCATCAGGGACACTAACTAGAGAACCCACATGAACGAATACTGGAATGGTATGCATATCCATTACACTTTCATATTGGATTAAACTAATTCCAAGAGATAGAAGCTACAAACGACTTCAAAAACATCTGGTTAACCGTTTTACTGTACGCGCACGAATTCAACGTCGCTGATGTAATAGCGCTCGGCGCTTTCTGAAGGTTGTCTTTATTTGTATACTTGGTCCTTCGGCGTCGGGCCCAGGTGGCCGTGGGACGAGTCCACATGAACGTCGAATCGTATGATCATGTCGGCCGCAGACAAAGGGAGAGAACATGCTAATATCAACGCGTGCTGCGCTGGCATGGAGACCACGCCGAATCAACTAGGATCCATGTGCACTTTCAGCCCAGGCTCTTGGCATTGGTCTCGGTTGCCGAAAAGATGAGTATATGCGAATCAAAAAAGGTACAAATCGAACAGAAAGTCTTAAAAAAAGTAGACTAAATACATGTGCATCGAAACAAAAATGATATCTGCATGCCTATGGCATGTTTGTTGCGACGTTTACACAGCTAATTCGCAAATCTGGGAGGTATTAAAGACGTGCTGCAATTGTGACTTCGCTCAAACCACCTTTAGCTTACCTGTTGAACCTCTCGCGCATTCGCTCTAAATCTTATCTTGGATCTACTTAGTGCATTAGAAACTTTGACTAAAGGTGTGTATTTAGAGCGTTCGTACCTCAGGCTACAACGGACTTAGGTTCAGACTGGGAACTTGTGGACGCGGAAAAAGACCTTAATCATACGGTTGATGAGGTTGCCGCATTTGTGTTGGCTGCAAACTCGGCCTCTGAAGCGGCTGAGCCGTTAAACGGTGTCTCTGATCCTGACTGTGAGTTCGAGTCGGAGGACGAGTATGTGTATACGCCCGCCCCAACTGCTTTGTCTGTCACGCATTCTGGCCGTACTACTCGCATATCTTCATCTTATCGAGGGCACGATTGGATGACGCATTAGTATTATATCGGTCTGTATTGATTGTCTTTGAGTCCAGCGATGTATCTACATTGCTCGCATAGCTAATCTATTTTTGGTTTGTTTCGTCTCTCGCGTCGACGTTTGATCGGACACTGAACACATCAATTTTCAACGTCGAGTCAGTGAGTCCTGTGACCAGGACCGACGTTGAATTCGTACGCGTACAGTAACTCGGTAACCACCTCGTCTCTGCTTGCGTTGCGCGAGAATTGCACACATCTTGCTAGTTGTACGGTTCTTTCTTTGATCGTTACGCCTATTCACTTTCTCACAACTCGTATTCAATCAAGGAGCTACCGATTCCGACGGGAGGTCGCCATTCTACATGTGCGGAGCGTGAGCTAGGCTCACCCTACTTTCAATATATGAGTTTTTAGATATATGCCCAATTACCCCCCTCCTCTCTCCAGGCCTCTCGAGCCGTGAGCCATTAGCCTCGCTGATAAGTAGACGTGTTCCTTGTTCTTGTCAACTCACCGCTGAACGTAACTTAGGTAGCCACGTCTCGTTTTCTCTTGATGACCCGGATGTCCCAAATTTTAACACCCGGGGTGTGAGAATTCCACAATTGCCGGAAAAGGAGGCAAATGTGTAAATTTAAGATCGGGTTCAAGATGCTGAAATTTAGCTAAGAGGACGGACGCGCCACTTTTTGAAATGGCGGCTGACGTGCGTCGCTGCCGTGTTTGGAAACGGCGGCTGGCGCGGTTGGCAGTGAGGTCGGTCAAAGGAAAGACGGTCGGGAGGCGAGGCCCTGCGACAGAGGGCCGGTTATGACATCACAGATTGTTTGTGGTGATTCATTGCTAATCGGCAGAGAAACCTGTCAAATTTTACCTCCAATAAAGTTAAAAGGGGAACCCATCCGACAGCTGTTTTGATCGAGTGAGGTTGAGAACAGCAAAAAATGTCAAAATTAGTGGTAAAGAAGGTGGAAGTTACACTAAGACTTTGTTAAAAGGAGAACCTCATCAAACGGCCAGCATCATTTGGGTAAAACAGCAGTAAATTTCAATATCTATTACAAGTGTAGTTACAACATAGTCTGTACATGGTGTCAACGGTAAAGGATATATCCAAGATAACACTCCTGCTTCCATAACGCGGTGTTAGTTGTAGTTTTGCGATTGGTTGCGGGATACGCCAAGAGTCGATCACTCTTCAAGGCCCGACTCACTTGTCAACTCAGAATCGTAAATGCCGGGTCGGGCACTGCTCGCGTAAGTGGAGCAAGCGCAGCCGTGGGTGTGGGGATGTGAACAATGGTGGGTGATATTGTAGGCGGGCGGTTGACTCACCATCGTTACCTGGCATGGCCGCCCGTGACGTGCACAAACGTGGGCGCGCTGGGCAGGCATGGGAGCCGGCTGGCAGTGGGATTAGTGAGTCTGGGAGTGAGAAGGCGAGCGTACGGACGCACCAGGGAGCGCAGCGTCAGCCACGAATAAGCTTGTGCGCGACCGAGATGGGAATTTGTGACTTTGCGGTGACGATCAGGCCACGCAGAGGGCGGTGGTAGATCCGAATGGGCGCTGGGAGGCGTGGCGAACGGGCAACTGGCGTGAGGGAAATAAAAAATCAGTGCTGGGTGCGAGTCGTGGGGCGCGACTCACCATAGACGCGTTGGGACGAGGGTGCCGAGGGGCAGCGGTAGTGGCGAGTGTACCAAGTATTGGGGGGAGGTTGCACATGGTGGTGGAGGTCGGTCGAAAAAACCGCTAAGTCGCGATTGAATTGAGAAGCTGGGTGGCACATCACGTGCCATTCTGGATCCGCCAATCCGATCCCTTGCTCGCCACCACCACTGCTTTGATCAAGCTTTGATCGACAGCAGGCAAGCCACCCCGCTTGCCACCACTCGCCCGCCACCATCTCCTTCGACCCGTCTCAGCCGCAGTGGACCGACTCGAGTCGGCCCTGGATGACAAATGCGCCCAACGTAGACCGCGGTCAACTCGCCTACACGAGCTCAGGTACGCACATTACGCGTATTTTATCTATGCTTGCTAACAGTTCGAACTTTGAGTCACGCGTTTTGCCATGGTCGTTGCGCGTATTCGTGGCCCCAAGACCACAGCGCTCATCTTCCCGTTAGGTGAGACGATCGTCATCGGCGCCAAATCCGAAGACGACTCGCGCCTCGTGTCGCGCAACTACTCCTGTATGTTCTCTTGCGCTCTCGAGCCGAAGGTCGTCTTGCTGATTCTCGTGTGAACTCTTGTCTGTCGTGGTGTCACACGTCAACTCAACCTTGCCCGCCTCGACACCCTCAACACTTCTGTGTACCAACCCGGCCGAGGTACCCACCAACGAGCACGCCCATTGAGCGGTGTCGATTGTATTCATACACCGTACCCAACGTATGTCATTCTAACAGTTGTGCATTCGCCCTACTGATGCTCCCGCCGCCCGCCACCGTGGCTGAACACGCTGCTGCGGTGTTTTGTTTGTGTTGCATCGGCTCGCACACCCGGACCACTTAGACGTGCTGCTCTTGCTGTCACTGCCGTCTAATGGACTTCGCCATCAGCCTTGTCATAAAATACTGCGGCGGCTTTTGCCTTCGCTCTATTCTCATTCCAACCCCCGAATACTGTACTAGTATTTTGAATCGCTGTATTTGATACCCTATATATACGCAATTATATACGTCAAACTTACTTCTTAAAAAACCGCCCGAACCGTGTCGAATGTTAAGCTTGAGAAATGTTGAAAGGGGAAGGCTGAATGTACGTAAGCTACGTGCTGAAATTTGAGCTTAATTCGCAGCTGTTAATCTTAAATTTAGCAGTAAAGCAAGGTAATTATTTATGTTAAAATTCGACACCTCCTGGGCGCCAGCAGATTTAGATAGGTTAGCTTGGCCCCTTGTGGCGTCGGTGGCTGTGTCTGACCCAACTTTAGGGTCTAGCCCATGACAGCTAGTCCTATTGTTCGAGGACAATCAGCCCTCGGTTTGTTGACGAGGCCGGAAGTTGGGTGCAACCCGATTGGCAGTTCATCCATTCAGGCGTCGTGGGACCTGGTCTCGGTGGCTACTCGAGCGCTTTTGGGTTGTCGAGGCCGTGAGTTGCGTTGGTGATATGGATCACGAGTACGGTCATCGATACGGGCTGCAAGTTGGAACTCGTCTCAGAGTGTGGGATAGGAGGCGTAGGATATGTGATATGAGCAAGAGGGTGTGTGATATAGGTGAGTAGACTCGCGACAAGAGGGAGCGGCGCGCGATGTGCTGCCGCGTCGTTAGGGTTCGTAGGGGAGGATGGTGACTGTTGAGCTGCCGTAGAATCTCCGTCAAGTGGATTTAACCTTCTCTAAATTCTTAAGCATGTTTTAAGATGAATATATTCATTTTTAGTAATCTTATGATCAAGTGAAGTGCCTCGTTCCGGGGTCTTACGACCGTTGCCAGACATGAGGCGCGGGCGGTGAACTGAACTGTGTTTCAAGTGATAAAGAATCCGACATATATTTCCAAAAAGCGAACAAAAGTGGTAGTACAACAGATTGGTATCGTACAGAACCGTTGTGCATAATAAAAATAGGGGTACACTGTGCGAGTCATGAACGAAATGGTGTCCAAACGAAATGCGTGGAATCGTGTCAAGAACGAAGTTTGAGTTCGGGTTCAATCGTAAGGTGGGTTTGGTGGGAGGAGCTCCCGACGCTCGACGGTCAACCTGCGGAATGAGGGGTGGGCTCCGGGGTAGGGTAGGGTCGGGGACATCTACGCAATGACGCAGTAGTTGGGTCCGCCGCTGGACTGGTCCTGGTCTACGAGTTCGGGCTGCTCGAGCTCCGAAGAGTAGGTGAAGGTGTAGGTGAAGGTAGACGAAGAATCCATTGGTAAGAGTAGAGTAGGAGTATGGGTAAGAGTATGAGTAGAGATGTCCGTGCGCTAGTAGGCGGGAATGCGAGTGCGAGAGGCAGATGATACTGTACTGGAGAAAGGACAACGGACCGAGGAGCATGTTATATAGGATCGAGTGACCATAGACAGTCTTTTGTGGTTTCTTCGGAGGGCGATCACTACTCCTCAAGGAATAGCACGCTGATTAAAACGTGGCATGGTTTATTGTGAGGGTAGCCGGAAGCGTAAGTCTTACCTGTACGATGGTGGATCGACGTGATCGTACATTCGTTATTTCTGCAATAAATCGTTCGTTTAAATCGCTCGTTTCTCGCGTCACTCACGTCTATTTAACCGTCCTCCTAGACCTCGTCCCTGTTGCTGTCGGTACCCTGCGTCGGGAGTGCGCCCCGACTGGTCTCGATTGCATCGGTCGAGACAATAAGCGGGTAGCGGAATGCGCCGCGTGGAGGGTGTGCTGAATAGGATGGTGGACAATAGCAGATCACTTCTCCAGGTCATCGGGAGGAATTTCAAATTTGGTCACGACTTCAAGGGGTCAGCACCAGATTGGACAAGGGAATCTACCGCGATAAGATTAGATCCTTGATTGGAACGTCGTCCCTGTTGAGATTAGATTGGTGGTTCGGCGTGTATCCGATACTCTTCTTTTGGGGTGATTGTAACTCTTATAGATGCCGAATTTGCTCCTTAATTGCCGGTATCTCCAGGCTCTGATGAACGGATCAATAAGAGCATGTATGCGCCTAAAGTAGAATCGAGCTCCCTCTTATTCTCCAGCAGGTATGCTTTATCAAAACCTTTCTAATCATAAACCTGGTAGACCAAGAACCAAGAATAGGTCACTTAGTCGACGCAAACCTCCGTAGCTCAACAACTCATTGATTAAGAACACGTTTTCACATCACATATCTTCCTAGTCGTTCCCACACGTCATCAAACCCGCCCGTGACGTTATGGCCAAAAACTGTGATAATCGTGACTGGCGGTCCGCCACGTCGGGGTTTTAAGAAAACGTGCTCCCAGGTTTTTCCAGCCCTTACCAGCCCGACCCCACCGCGCCAGCAGAGACCAAAAAATTCACCTCTGTACACATTTCCCCAAGAGTCTTGTACCAGTACCGTCAAACAGGAATCCGGAATCATGGCCATAGCGACCGACAAACGAAATGTCCAAAATATCCTAGGGATTTTTGACCTCGTTCACATTATAGCCAGCTTCTGTGACAAACCTGACTGGGTACGGCTAGCGAGCGTCTGCAGAGCCGCCTTTTATGCAACCGCACCACTCGTATGGAGACATGTTGATGGTGTGCATAACTTTATTGGACTACTTCCGGGTATCGGGGCTACTAAGAACAGACGGGGGAATCGCGTTGCTCTTGTGAGTAGTTCACAGGGACTTGGAACCAGAGTCGGATAAGCTAGAGATAGCGTATATTTATAGACAATTTCACCCGATGATATTTCCACGCTAGAAACGACACGGTTACAACTTTACGCGACCTCCATTAGGTCTATCAAGATATACAGCGTACTCGGTAGTCACTATGATGTCACCGACTGGGAGCTCCTAACTCATACGCTCGGATCGAAAACACTACCGCCAAACCTTCGGTCGCTGGACCTGACGAGCCCTTGTTCACATTGCACCCAGCTTCAACCGCTCTGGGTCAACATATTTGCCTGCGAATCTTTGACTAGAGTTCTCTCGGCTCCGGTTTCTGTCGATCATGACGTCGAAATATCTAGTTTACATTTGAATGGAGTGGTCGAGCTTTTAGCCAAAAGGTCGCCCGACCTGGAGAAATTATCCCTTTTCTCGTTCCCCAGTTCTCACAACAGTCAGAAATCAACGATAAGCGCGCTTGACTCATTGGCTCTCCACACACCGACGTTTCAGTCCAGTCTGAGTATCCTACCAGAGCTTCGAGACCTAGATTGCAACTTGAACACACTATGCGACTCTCTAGCAATCATTGGCTCTCTGCCACGACTAGAATGCTTAACGGTGTGGCCGAGCTTTAGAGCCTCTTCAACCTTTACCCAAGATCCGTTGTGTAACGGGTCATTTCATAGGCTAACCAAGCTCACTTCAAACTTGAATGATCCCGATGAAACTGAAAGTCTATTGAACATGGCACCTGTCCTTCGCCAAATCGCTGCGCTCAAGATATCCATCGGAATGGGCGCCTGCGACGTACACGAGGGCTCTTGGGTAGTTGATCGAATGATGCCCTGCCTACTAAATGCGTCATTGCTCCAAGATCTTCAGCTAGATTTTGGTCCCGGATCGGATACGACATCCACCTTTCATGAAGCGGGCTACAAAGCACTCATGGATACGACCCGGTTGCTCCCTCTTCAGACTATAACTCTCGATCACATACAATTCCTGAACGCTTCAAACGGGCCCAGTCCTTTCAGTGGCGTCGAAGCCGCCTGGTCGCAGGTCACCCGCCTTTCCATGCCGCATCACACCGCAACAGCCGCAGATCTGGTTCACCTATCTACCCTTCCAAACCTACGGCACTTACTCTTGAAACTGCGGTCTCTTGATAATCTCCCTGCCTTCGAAGACCTTCCTGATAAATCTGGTGGTATCATGCTTCAGACCTTGGATGGTAGTATGGGCAGCGAGGTGGACGGTTGCCAAGTTGGCCAACTGGCAAGGTACTTTTTTGCGTGTTCTAACTGGCTTTTTTGATATTAAATATTTGGTCGGTACTTCTAGGTTTCTCTTACAACTTTGGCCGAACTTGCGTACCGTTACATGGCCGACCGACAAAACCGTTGGCGATGGGCTTGAGCAACTGAACCAAGAGATCGACGTACTAGGATCACGAGCAGATCGAAAGGCCATACGCATATAGTCGAGTTTGGTTAATGGGGTTATCGCCATATCTTGAGAAACCCGATTGTGGGTTGTGCAGATGACAAGTGGAGCCAGTAAGTTTGAGAGTGGATAGTATAGTTTGGACGAGAACACTCATGTACACTAATTATGAGTATACTCTATAGCTAATCTGCGTATGTCTCCGATGCTTATGTTTCAGAGCTATTTATAGTCCGCATATATTCCAGAATGCATCGCACGGCTATTGGTGTTACCGGTTTTGGATCGGGTTTGGGCCAATGAATGAACAAGCACGTGGATGCTCGAAAGTGAAAAGATTACGAGACTTGATACTTTTCATGGTACACGCCAGGTGAGCAAAGATTTAGTTACATTTATTCGTATTACGTTTCAGTTTATGCACATCTGGAGTCCCAGGTAGTATATATGCGTGCGATGCTAAATAAGGATCCGAGGTATGGGCTCGGAAGGATCTGCTGTGGACTTGGTTGTGGGGTAAGGGAGACGATTGGGGGGTCAACCACGTGACCGCGCCGCTCTCTTTCACCAACCATCACTTTCAGAGTAACACACGGTACCTAAATTCTAGTCGTGCCGCGTGGAAATTAGCATCTAATCCCCATAAGACTTAGAGCTAGATTTCTCACGTAAATCTACCATACACTCTTGAGTTGGTCACTTGAATCGCGATTCAGCCGTTCACCCACGCACCTATTCTCTCGAGGCCTTTCAGATAGGGCTCAAAATGACTGCGTTGGCCTGCAAACGAGACCCCCGAAATATCTTGGGTATACCCGAACTCTTTGCAATGGTAGCCAGGTTTTGCGACAAATCTGATCTGGCGCGGCTGTCGAGCGTCTGTAGCGCTACATTTTATGGGGCCACACCACTTGTATGGAAACGAGTTGAAGGAATTCACAATCTTCTCAGTCTGCTCCCAGGCATTAGAGTTATCAAACAGGAACGGAAGAGTCGGGTAACCCTCGTAAGCGTTTTGCCAGCTTTGAAACAATCATCAAGGCTAGAAATATCATATATTCATAGACGACATCAACTCGGGTTGCTTGCGCGCCAGAGTTGGCCCGGTTGCGACTTTATCTGGCTTCCATTAGGGCTATCAAAATACACAACAGAGTTGTTAGCCACTATGACGTCACTAGCTGGCAGGTTCTAATTGATGGTCTCGAATCACAAACGCTACCACTCAATGTTCAGTCGTTAGATTTGACAAGCACTTGCTCAGACTGTGCCCAATATCAGCTGCTTTGGGTCAAAGCGTTTGCTTGCAACTCTCTAACTACAGTATTCTCGATCCCACCTTTCCTCAGCGCAAATCCCGAGATGTCTACTCTATATCTCAACGGCCTGGTCGATCTCCTAGCTAAAAAGTTACCCCATATCAAGAAATTATCTCTCTTCTCTCGTTCTGGTGCTCCCGATACCCAAGTGTCGACTGAAACCCCGCTTGCTTCGTTGGCGTGTAGTGCACCGTCCTTCGAGTCAAGTCTAACTGCCTTGTCAAAGCTGCAACATCTGGATTGCAACTCGGGCGTTCTGTATGGTGCTTTAGCTTCCATCGGCTCCCTACCACAATTACGATCTTTGACTGTGTGGCCCAGTCACTCGACGTTAATATACGACACACAAGAATCAAATTTGTCAAGTGCATCGTTTCCCATGCTGAACCAACTCATATTGCGCTCGACTGCTCCTTACGAGGTCGAGGGTCCGCTGAAAATGACGCTCATGCTTCGCCAAATCACCGTACTTAAGATATTTCTGGATCAGTACGATTGGATAACCGAGGACTCTTGGGTGATTAGCGGTGTTTTTGCCCGGTTGAGAAACGCGCCGTTGCTTCAAGACCTCTATATCCAGCTTCTTCCCGGGTTTGAACATACGTGTATCCTTTGTACGATAGGTTATCGAACACTCATGCGTCAGAGAAAAACGGTTTCGAAACCTAGCCTAACGGAACTCGCAGGGTTCGAATTAGGGAAAAAATGTCTAATTAGCCCGAATTAAGGGCTAGCCCCACTAGGAAGCGGCTTATTCGCACCGCCAAAACGAAAGCCGAAGGTTTTAGCTGGTGGACCCCTAATTCGACAGGTTTTAGAGCGGAAACCTCTAAAAGGAGTAAAATTAGCAGGTCCAGCGTGTCACGACAACCCGATTAGCTGTCCAACAACTAAACAGACGGGTCCGGGAGCCAACACTGAGCAGATTAGTTCAGGCATCACCCGTCTCCCCGCAATCAGCAGACGGGAACCAACCGGAAGTCTGATTAGTGGCCCAGCCAACTAATCCGCCCGACAATTAGGGGGGCAGGGAGCCCTGATTAGTGGTCAGGCAACTAATTCGTGCTGAATTAGTTGCGAGCTGGAACGGTTAGTGCTTTTAATAGTATCAACTACTGCTGCTTATAGTCCGTTCGTAGCCTCCTCGTGCTCTAGGGCCGACTGGACGGGTCGGACTTAATCGCTTGAACATCGCTGGAGTCGGCGCTTACCTTGCGCCGGGTCCATTTAAGGCGCCACAAGCGTTAGCTTGTTTCACTCTTGACCACGACCGGTCCGTATGGCCACCGTTGGGTGTCCCTTCTATAGCTCCTGCCGCAGCTCCCGCCGCATCCCGCGCTCACCACCTACCCTTGCCCGACGCACGATTAGTGCTGCTTTTGGACAACTTGTTCGCTGCTCACCGTAAGTCTAACACGCTTTTTTCCCTCTATGCAATGCTGACGGCCACTTCAAGCTCTCTTGGCTTTGTCACGCGCCAGGCGTCGCACCAGCCTGGTAACAGTAGCAGCAACCCAAAGTTGGTAGTGAGCACAGTGAGTCAGTCGGGCTCCGCAAGCGTTCTTCTTTACTAACAGCAGCGATTCAGATTTACAAAACAGCAACAGCGGTCGCTGCAAAGACGGGGAGGGAGTCCAGCTACCCGTGCAATGATTCCATTTCCCTAACACTCCCGCCGTTTTACTTTTTATTTCTCTCTACGATGTAATATACAACTACATCAATCGTAGTTTTGTCTATCTAACCCGTGCAACCCAATGCCCGATAAATGCAAGCTAAACGAATAATAATGGGCTAAAACAGGGCCCGGACAACGAAAGCATAACTAGGTTCTATCTAACAGACCTCTAAAAGAACTAAATCATCTATGTTTATTCCAAATTAGTGGCTCCCGGGTACTATTCGACGACTAATCCTAGTAGCTGAACGTATTTAGACCCCCAGCCAACTAATTCGCTCCGGTTAGTTCCCGAGAACTAATTATGTCGACATGAAACGCCGCTGCTAACCGGCCAGGCCCAGAAATAATCAAAGGTAGGGTCTACTAATCTGGGCTGCATTAGCTGACACCCTTGCAAATCGAACTAATCGACTAATTCCCGCGGAATTAGACTACTGGTTTTTCCCTGACGTGGATGTGACCCGAGTGCTCCCCCTGCGAACAATCGCTCTCAGCAACATATGTTTTGAGAATTCTGAGATCACTAGTCCATTTCGTGGTATTCAGGCTATTTGGTCGCAGGTTACCTATCTATCCCTGCCAAATCAACTCGTTCGTAGCAGTGATCTTGCGCATATAGCTACACTTCCGAACCTCCAATACCTTCTCCTGACGCTTTTGCTCTCAAACAAGTTTCCTGCCGAGGAATCTCTTGAAACATCAGGTGGGATGATGCTTCGCACTTTAAATGGGAGTACTCGTAGCCGTATGCGTGGTTGCGTGGTCAGCCAACTTGCAAGGTATGTTCGTTAGCTCATCCCAACTAGCGTGCTGACGGCACGGTATAGATTTCTTCGACGACTTTGGCCGAACTTGCTCGTAGTTACATGGTCGGCGACCGACAGTGACGCGAAGGATGAGCTTGAGCAGCTTAACCAGGAAATTAGGAAACTAGGAAATTTACATTAAATTTGTAACCGAAAAACTAACCCAAGTTCACGTCGTTCACGCTTTACCAAGAACTCAATAAATATAGTTCTGATGGGAAGATGCTCTCATGGATTTGGCTACTTGAGCCGTATATGAATATGGACTTATTTACATTTTTGTATGACAGATAGGACAACTGGGTGGGTCTGGGGATGCATCGCTTGTTCTGGCTCTGAACAAGAAAGCCCAACAAATATTGTAAATAAAGACGTGTGTTTACTTATTCTCATCTTGGCAACCTTTGATGCGCATATAGGATACTATAGGAGATGGATTGTTACTACAAAACTTGCGAAATTGTGGTGCTAATAACGATTTGATCGAAGCCACAAGATAAGATTAGATTTGGCGCCAATCATGCTCGGCTCCGGACCCCGCACGCTACCGGGACCCTTGCTCTTGACCACCATGTCTGCGTTTACCGAAGAATGGATGTCCGCTCACGACGGTGTGAATCTCTACACTCGGCGATACATACCGACTAGTGCGACCGGGGGAAGTGGGAAATGGGGCGCGTCTGGGGCCAAGGCGGCGATTCTGTTCGTTCATGGATTTATCGAACATATTGCGCGGTAAGTTTCTTTGACATCGTTCGCCAAAAGTAGCCGGGTAAATCGATCCATCTTGTAGATATGAACATGTCTTTCCTCGATATGCGGACCAAGGGATTGTTGTGTTCACTTATGACCAGCGAGGATTTGGGCGTAGCGCGCTAGATACTAAGAATAGGCGCGTCTATCTCGGTCGTTGAACTCTATCTAGTCTAACATTCGCGCTTTGACCCACCTCACTTTTATCTTCCGCATTCTTTTCTCCTTTGTGTCCCTGCATTATATAGGAGTCCATCGGCCAAGTACGGGAAAACAAGTTGGGCGGAACAACAATCGGATATTCAAACTATGTTGGGCGTCCTGCGTGAAGGAGTTGCGCACGACATGCCAATATTCTTGATGGGACACAGTATGGTGCGAGAGGTTTTGTTTCTTCAAATGAATGTTGGCCGACTAACCGGTTTGCACCTTCCTTCTTCCCTGTCACCTTGCAACCTGTCGCCATTATTTGGCTGGTCGCGACGTTTTCGATTCAAAGGGTGGCGGACTCGCGTTATCCTTCCCGACTCGTCCACCCAAAGCTCCATTTGTTCCAAAAAGCGAAGTTGTTATTGGGTTATCTGGTGCGGGTACTACTTGGAGTTCCACGTCTTGCACGTTCTCAACATTTTTTTTCACAGGCATTATTGCAACTTCACCCTTGCTTCGACAATCCAAACCGGCGCCTGCCTGGCAGGTAAGTCACCTTGTGTGCCTAGCTGTCTACATGTGATACTGAGGCCTGGCGTTTCGAAGGTTGGTGCCGGTGGACTTGTCAGCAAGTTGCCGTTTGGAAGCTCGATGAGCGTTCCCGCTGAGGTCAAGCCAGAGGTGTGTAGTTATATTCTCAAACACTTATTAGTCCTGAGATATACCAATTGTAGGACCTGAGTCATGATCCAGCGGTGGGCGCTGCTTACAAGGCGGATCCGTTTGTCAAGTTTATTGGAACGACCCAGGGCGTGTACGACATGTTGACTGGGGTACGTACGTGCTGAGTAAGGTGAACTACTGCTAATCGACATTTAGGGTAAAGAATTGGCGGACCAGGATGTGACGAATTGGCCACCAGATTTGCCGGTGAGTTGTGTCTTTTTCGAAACATAAGCGCCTTAACTGAGAGGAAATGTAGTTGCTCGTGATACACGGGACGGCAGACAACGTAAGCCTCAGTTTTCGTCGGAGATGTCCTTTATGACTGACGTGGGTATCAGGTTTGCTCCTTTCCGACCGCTGAGAAGTTTGTGAAGGAGGCGCCGGCCAAGGACAAGAAGTTCGTTCCGTTCGAGGTTAGTTGTCAATACGTAGAATCCAGGAACGTTTGCTTAATTTGCTATAGGGAGGATATCATGAACTTCACAACGAACCGGATGGCGTGCAGGAGAAACTCGCGGAGACGGTTGTCGGATGGGTCTTGGAGCATATTGAGACGGCGGCAACGGCGAAACTGTAATCTCTTATGATATTTAATGTTTTCAAACCACATGATGATTGATTACATACTTTTGCTTAACGTTTTCTTCATAAGTCAAGTGGCTACGTGGCTACAATTCCCAAGCGCCGAGCTGACCTGAAGGGCGTGATGTGGACCTGGCACCTGATGACGCGCTCAACACGACCATCACCTCGTTTTTCCTAACCTTATTGCTGTTGCTCGTTCCAACATTACTTTCTTTCCGGCTATCGTCGTAATTTGTACTTTTATCATTGTAAGCGAAAAGAGGCTTTGACAGAGGCTGTTTGACTAATGTCGACGTGGTCATTGTCCCAGGCTTAGCTTCGAGCTCTTTGTTGCTCCAGAGCCTGTATTTTATTGAACCAAGCCTGGTGAGTGTCTCTATCAACTCCTGTTATCTCGTCTGACACTATGACTACAGGCCTCAGCATGGCTATTCCGGACATACCTCTAGAGGCTATCTTGCCCACGCTCGGCGCTCTAGCGTTCACCATACTCCTCCCCGCCGGCCTCGCACGCCTCCGACGCGCCAGATCACCACAACCTCCTAGCCATCCAGGTGTTCCTCCTCCAAAGAGAAAGACTTCGCGCGCTATGAGAACGGCGGTTACACTCTACTCCTTCCTCGCCTTTGCCTTTTGGTACACCTCCCAGCCAGACCTCTTTAGCCGCCTTCACCTCCCTCTCACTGCAACGGGCGACCACATCCGTTCGGCTCTAGTCACTCAACGCCCCCGAGAATTTATCCCGGCCCAACTCCAAACAGCCTACGACCAAGCTTCGACAAGCGGAGTGCACGTCCGTTCAAACGAACCGCGCACGTCTCATCCGCTCTTCACACCCTCGCTCGACCGCGTCCTCCACCGGATCGACACGTTTGATATCCGGATCATCTACGGCCGGCTCGGCCACACGGTCGTCGAATCCTGTGAATGGTGTACGGCGCCGGAGGATTATTTAATGTTTGGCGCGGCCGGGTTGGGATTGGCGTATGTCGCGTTGTTGGTTGTGGTCGGGGTTGTGACGGAAGCTTCGGAGAGGAGAAAGAGTCGGGTTTGGGCGGTTGCTGCGGTTGCGGTTGCTGCCGCGGTCGACGTGTTTTGTACGGGGTTTGTCAAGGGGACGTTGAGGAGGGGTGAAAATGTTCCGGTAAGTCGCAATAATTTCAAGTATAACTACATTATTGACACTGGATTGCAGTACCACGTCCGAGCGGAACGATACCGCCTCCTCTTACACATCCTCCTCCCGAACATCCTACTCCTCCTCCCCCACAACGCACCCTACCTAACCCAAGAAACCTACATGAACACGATCCAAGCGCTCGCCGCCTTGGCCCAAGTCTCCACCGCGCAACAAAACACGCTCAAACACGCACGGTACGCCGGACTGGTGAGGGACGCGAGTGTGTCGTCGTGGGCCGAGGCGATGAGCCGGCACGTCGACGGCGCGTTGGAGGATGAAGAGTTTATGTCCAAGTTGGATGCGGCGCGGCCCGAGGAGCAGAGGGAGAATGGACGGCCGGCGGTGGAGAGGTTGAAAGAGTGGGCTGGGCGGGCGGTGAGTGAGGTTATGGAGGAGATGAATGGGATTATTGTGGGGAGGGAGGCTACGCCTGGGCCGCAGTGATTGTATTTATTTAGGGAATATAGGTTTTTGTCATGAAATTCGGGGGAGTTAAGTGAAGCGTTGGACCCACGTTGGACCGCAAAACGCGTTGCGGTCTACTTCGTTGAGAGCTATTGGGATAGCCAATTATGGATTTGTTCGAGGGACCGGAGGGAACGAGAGCCGGAAACAATCTGAAATCACACCACATATGAAACATTTTATTCAATATAATTCACCAGCATGTTGAAATGCTCAGCGTATAAGATACATCAAGCCTGTGACGTTGAATCTTACTCCTGTCCACTAATCCGACAACTCCCTCCGTTTCCAAACTCAAACTCTCAATGATCCTCTCCAAACTCACATCCTCTCCTCCAAACTCAGGCTCTCAATGATCCTCGGGGATCCCAGCAGGCCGCTTGAGCCCGTTGACGTCGATACCGGGCAAAGGCCAGCGACGAGCAAAGTCTTGAACGTCTTTGCGAAGCGCTGCGACGTCTTGAGCGCCTTGGCCTTCGTTTGCGGCGCGTTCAAAGTCCTAATGAAATCGAGCGTGTTAGTTAGATATCCAGGAACCGAAAGTCAGGGTAAATGAAATCAAGGGAGGAAAAAGAAGAGGAAAGAAGGGAAGGAGATAGAAGAAAGCAAGGGGAAGGGACAAAAGAAAGCAGGAGAAGGGATGGAAGAGAAAGGCTGACCTTGAGAAGCTTGGACCCAGCCTGCTTCTGGAGGGCAAGCGAAAGCTGGACGGCGCGGTGCAAAAAGTCGGCAACCTGCTTGATATCGTCCTCTTTCATCGAGCGCGAGGTGAGCGCAGACGTGCCGAGGCGGATCCCACCGGGGACTTGAGCCGATTTATCGCCCGACACCGCATTCTCTACAAACACCACCACCACCACCACCATCAACACTCCACTCTCACCCAAAAAAAAGCAAAGGAGAGACCCACTGTTGATAGTAATATGCACCAAATCACACACTTTCTCGACTTTGCTGCCCGTCAAACCGAGCGGACGGAGGTCCCACAAGACGAGATGGTTATCCGTGCCCGAGGTTTGGAGTTTGTACTGCTTCGAGACGAGTTCGGAGCCGAGGACGCGGGCGTTGGCGATGACTTGTTTGGCGTATTGTTTGAATTCGGGCGTGGCGACTTGTTTGAGGGCTGTTGCGACTGCTGCGATTGTCTGTGTCGAGTTGAATGAGTTGGAGAGATAGGAGTGAGAGGTAGAAGGAAGACTGACGTTGTTGTGCGGTCCGCCTTGACAAGCCGGGAACACGGCGTTGTTCACCCGAGCTTCGATATCGCTCGCATACGCGTTATTCTTCCTAAAGAATATCAACCCGGCCCTGGGCCCTCGCAAAGTCTTGTGCGTCGTAGTCGTAACGACATCACAATAATCAAACGGATTCTTCAACTCTTGCGCCGCGACCAATCCGGACGTATGCGCGATATCAGCCATCAACCAAGCTCCATGCTCGTCGCATACTTTTTTAAGCGTGTCGTATTCCCAGTCCCGGGGATAAGCCGACGCGCCGCACACGATTAGACGAGGCTTGAATAACCGGGCTTGGGACGCGAGAGAGGTGTAGTCTATGAGCTGAGTGCTGGGGTCGAGGCCGTAGGGGAGAGATTGAAAGTAGATCGACGAGGCGGAGATTTTCTTTTTTGCGGTGTAGTATCCGTGCGTGAGGTGTCCGCCGTCTGGGAGGCCGAGGCCCATGATTCGGTCTTGGGGCTGGATGAGCGCTGTGAATGCGGCGAAACTTAATCATAGTTAATTAATGGATGATCCGGTTGTGGAGTGGGGCCAGGTGACTCACTTGGCGGTCTGGATTGGAAATTTTTGGATTGGGATACTGTAGTTAGTTGGAGGGAGAGAGGAGGGATGGAATGGATAGGACTGACGCTTCCAGAGTAGGGCTGGACGTTTACGCCCCACACGGCCGGATCGAGATTAAACGCCTCGAGCGCGCGTTTTTGACAGAGCCGTTCCAGTTCGTCTACGTGCTGTCATCCAAATCAGTATAATTCTAACTCGGATGACCAAGACGCACCTCGTTGCCGCCATAGTACCGCGCGCCGGGCAGACCCTCGGAGTACTTGTTGGTAAAGATCGAGCCGTTGGCTTGCATCGCCGCCAGACTCGTCAAGTTCTGATATCATTAGCTAAAGTTGTGATACATAGATAAGACCCACCTCGGACGCAATAAGCTCGAGACCCGAAAACTGGCGCCATGTCTCCTTGTCGATAATGTTCTGCACCTCGGGGTCCACCTCGCTCAGCGGCGCGTACAGGTCCTTGTTCTGCGCCAGGTCAGCATTAGCTAATGTAATAGAACTGCACGTACATAGTCGGTCGGGGTCGCGATCGAAGCCATCGTGCGTAGGGTCAGAGGGCGAAGAAGAGACGAGGAGCGAAGTGTAGTCCGGAGCGCGAACATATCCGTACTGCTCGATTTTTTTCTGAATCCGCGATCATATCAATCGGCGTTATTCGGACACGTGATGTGTGCCACGATCGAATTGAGCTCATTCTGACTCGAAAGTTGGCTCAAGGCGGACGTAAGTTGAATAAATAAATTCCGATACAAATACAGTCAAGCCTAATAATACAACCGAGCCACGAAACAATCTAGACAAAACAAATACAAGGATGATACATCCGACCAACGACCCCCGCACAAGCTCCGACGAGCTGAATGCTATCGCCCCACTCTACCTCGACATCTAACAACCCATCGCCCACCCGCCGCCACTTATCTCACAATCTTATCATCCAACAGCAACAGACTCGCCTAGCGAAGAGTCCAGCCCCCGCACATCGAGCCTATTCTGATTCCGACCTCCCACCCTCCCATCCTCATTCCTCACCACTCTCCTCGGTGAGACTATCAAGCGCTACCCCAAGGAGCAAAATAGATTAAACACAGCCACGGAACGCCACAGGCAACGGTCTAGACTTACTCGTGTCGGGTTCGGGCGCTTGCGGACGAGGTGGTAGGTACACCTCGCCGAGTGTACCAAATGAGACGTAGGCACCTGGGCGGATAGTAAGTATGAGTTGGTGAAGATCCGGAGAAGAGGCTTACTCGCAACTGGCAGCAACGGCTCGCGGACCAGAGAGGGACCATCGCCGGGAGGAGAGAGTGTGCCAGTAGCTAGGAACAGATGTAAATTATAGTTTCAGAAAACGACCAAAGCCGGTCTCACAACCTGGACTCGTCTCCTCGCGCGGACCGAGCCCGCGTCGAGTTCCGAAACTTGCCGAATGGTTATAGACTATCAAGAAGAAAAAAGAAGATGAATATATGCGCCAAACTCAACAAACAACCACTCACCAGGAATCCTCGACCCCCGCGCACGAACTAGAGACGAGGTACCGATCGAGTCGAAGCTCATGGACCGTATATCAAGGCCCTTTGAGACTCCTGCTCATTCGTGTTAGCCGAGTCCAAACGAGACGCAGACATACGTACCATTCCGACCATCACCTCGCGTAGCCCGGACTGGAGACGAGGCGGCGACCGGGTTAAAGCTGACCGACCGGGTATTTTCGAGGTCGTTTGTAGCTTCTACTTTCTTTTGTTAATTCACTTTCTAGGAAGAGCAAGGCGTACGTACCAGTCCGATGATCGCCAGCCCGAGGTTCGACTATTTGCGTCCCTAACAAACCCCGTCAATACATACAACCTCTATTATGAACGGCAAGAACTCACGGGCACGGCCGCGAGACGGCTCCGGCGTAGGCAATGCCCCGTTTGTCGTTCTTCCGCCTGTACGCTTGAGAGTCCGATGCGCGAGGGGAGACACGTTCGCCAAAGCTGGATAGAATCACCAACCCATCGGTCAACCACCCAGTCCATCAAAACAGAAAAAACTCACCTCTCATGTCCGTCTTTCTCCGCTCGACCGAACCAGACGCGCCAGCCGCCGGTATCTCCCCCTCGCTCAACTCCTCGCGTCGGGCCGGGCTCGCAATCATCGCCCAAATTTCGCCAAACGCCCGGTCGATCATCGCTCCCTGATCAATGATTCCTTCGTGCAGCGCCGCGACCCGGGCAGAAACGATAGCCAGCGAGTCGTTGGTCGTGTCAGAGGCTCCTAAAGATGAGCAGGGGGTTAAGTAGGGTGAACGAGGAGGAAGAGGTGAGACTTACGAGCGCTTCGTCCTTGTCGAGCTATCAAGAATAAGTAATTGATCAGTAAAATTTCAGGTTGATACAAGCCGGTAGACTCACAAGCAGACGAGGGTGGAGCAGGCGTCAGTCTAGCAGACGGCGACGAGTCTTGCCTAGAATCCTTATTGCGTGGGGAAGCCGGAATCGGTTCTATTTAAACGGCGATTAATACGTCAGATCATACCCAAACAACCAGCACTCACGTCCGGCACTAGACTCGACGGTCGACTGCCCATTCGCACTTCGGCGGGTCTCGACAATGAGGTCGATATGGCTCCTCAGTTCTCCTGGCGTGATGTCGTATTCGTCGATGATATTTGGAAGATCCCCCAGCTCTTTGAGCAGACGGAGGATTTTCAAGACGTCGGATACCTCTGCATCTGCAATGCAAACCGAGTTGTGAGCATAAGTAACAAGAGTCGGTGAAGGAGAAAGACCTTGACGGCAACACTGCACCGGACGACGTTCTATAAACAAGAATTATAAGCTAAATAGACGAGTTTGACAAAACGAGAATAAACTCACGGTTGAGATAAAGCCCGATCGCGATACCAGCCTGGAGTGCGAGGGGGACCGTCCAACTCAGGACCCAGCCATACCGCGACATCCAGGTTGAAGGTTCATCTACCAGTCCATAATTGGCTGAAGCTGGTATCACCGTCGGCTGATGGGACGGGGCGGATGGGACAGGTGTCGAAATGATGATTGAGGTGGCTACGACCACGTGAGATGTAGCCACGGTGTATTCTTCCGGCTTGAAATTGTAGGCCGGAGCTGAGGACGGCAGTTCAGATACGATACTGCCGACGGGTACGTCCACGCGAATAACGTGAACGAATATGACAGCGGATGGCGAGGGATCAAGCGCGAAATCGCTGTTGGGGTAGGTCGTGAGCAGGCCGGGTAGAGCCTGCTCCGGAGTAAATGTCGGGGTGACTACGGGCGAAAGAATCGGGACTAGGACATCGAGGCTCGTAGCGATGGGGATCGAGGGGGGCGCAGCTAGGGAAGATGCCAATGTGGCAGATTCAACGCCCGTGGTCATAAGGGGGGCCGCGACGGTTCCACTTTCAGGGGCCTCGACACTTGGCGCAGGGGAATGAGTGGGAGTGATGAGGGAGATGCGAGCGGGGTAGCGTTCGATTCGTTGCCCTGCCGCCCACGCACGGAGAGGGGCAGCCGCAGCCGACGGGCGAGTCGGCTCGAGTTTGTACGAGCTGGTCATGTGTTGACTAGACACAGCGGACAGTTCATCCAAACCCGAGTAACTCGCCGTTATCGACCGGTTGACCAAGGATAAGTACCTTCCATCCAGGTATACGCTCGGCCGATAGAAGCTGGCCAAAGAGAACATGTTGATCTCATAGTTGTTGACCCGACTTTAGCCATGGTTAGCACTGGCATCGCTCGAGACACTGTTAAACTCACAACTCGACGAACGTCACAGAGCCACGGAAGAACTGGGAGACAGTGCCCCCAGCGAAGCTATTCAGGGGTGTTCAGCCATGGCTCGACGAAACAATACCAAAACCAAAGGGAAAAAACTCACAAATAGGATATCATGCCGCTCACGTGTGCGGCGTTATGATACCTTAGGGAAGTAAGCAGCGAATCATGCAAGCTTGTAGCGAGCATGAGGAGTGGGAGGAGCACAACGAGCATATTAGTAAGTAAGATTGTGTCGTAAATTAAGGTCGAATAATGGTGGTTTCTCTGGGGGACTCAACTGGGCTTGAGAGGGGATATATGATTTTTCTAAATAGGGGCATTCCTCGGTTCGCCCCTAAGCCTGACTAGATGAACCGTACATCTCCAGATAGTGCAGGAGAATCCCGAGTTACACTGTTAAGAATTTGTTCTCGGACGCGCAGTGAGCGCCATCGACACAGCTGTTGAAACGACCCTAGGCGGCTACCTACAATAAGAAACAGAAATGACTACAGGGGCAAAAATTGAGAACTCACTTTATTATCATCATGGTGGCGGCAAAAACAACTTCACTAGATTTAACACTGTACAAGGCGTACTCCAGACACAGGATAATTGAGGTAACCCGGAACGCCCGGAATTGTCCTCTCCTTCGAAGCCTAAATAAGAAGCTTTCAGTACTCAAGTTCTCATTCTCGAGTCCCTAAGAACGTTAGTAGTCTCAGGGGACCGATGGTAAGTACTCTTAAACTTACCTATCCAAGTTGAACAGGCAGTCCACTTAGCTGGTGTGTACAATCCGGAGCGCAGGCTGGATTCAGTGGATCCGTTCGCTAGATTGGAGGGTAAAGTTCACATTTATTGAAAGCTATACTGTTACATCTGGGTTCATAGCGTGGTTCGTCGTGGAAGCTCACTAGATCGTCAGCCAAGGTTCAAAACATAGGAAACAACATCACATGACTGCTTGCCAAACAACCCCAAGCACTCGTTGGCTATCTTCCCCGCTGTAGCCTATATGCGCTATTGTACAGCACTCTGACCAATAAGCGAAGTGTGATCGCACAGAATCTGGCCTTCTGGATCTGTCGCTCTTTCTAATGAATCTGACGGGTATCTTCATCCCGCGGCGTTCCGCTCGGTGAAACTCCAATGAGTGGAACTAGATGAATAATGGTGATTTCGAAACGCTACTAGAGCTTCGAGCCCCCAAAAATGCATACATTAGAGCAATATGCAGCCTGAGTGGATAGCTGCCTGTAAGGGTCTAGACTGACCTGAATGGCATATCCTACAATAAAGCACTCTAATGCATTCACAAGCCGGCGTACGCTGCGTCAATATTAGTTGGTTATCCTGTGGTTCTCACCTCCGTACGTAGTTTTTCGTGCGTATATATTACTGCGTAAGAATATATATACATTGGTTCATGATACTGACTGAGGAGTTGAAAGGAGCTGCGTTTACTGCAGTAATACTTGCGGCGAGCTCGTGACAATGATCAGGTATCGCCCAATCATGATGAGCATTTCGATAGTCACACTATGTAGAGCCCAGACTCAGTATCGAACCGACGACGTTATGACTCAATCGTCATTCGTAGAACCAGATTGACCCGTCGTAACACCGCGTCAAAACAAGAACCTCACGCAACCACCTTACAAACAAATCCTAATACTAGTACACTCAACCCGATGGCGATCTCCCGCTGTCCATCCTTATATGTGCTACTCGACGTCACTCTAGCCAGAAAGAGCCGCTTTATTGTCATAAAAACCTGCTAACCACTTCTCCCAAGACACACTCGTACACTCGTGCTGATGGCCTGTGCAGGCACCGGTTGGTGCCCCTGTTTGGATCATCCACCGGGCCTCGGTTGGACAGTAATGATATACGAAACCTATTGGGTGGAATCTCGTACAACTCAGAGTGGCTGGGGTTATTCTAGACTGCTTTCAAGCTGACCGCACAGAACGAAGTGGATTTGGCCTGATGTCATAGAGCGCCAGGGTCGGAGAGTTAACCGGACATCGCCTCCCGTAGCGACCCCCGTGTAGATAGTCGTAATCTATTCTAAGTCGTATTATATACGGACGGTTATACCTTGTATGTTATATTGGCTACGCGACCTCTACTAACTACATCCGGCCAATATTGCGGAGGGTTTGAGCCTTTTGAAACCCGCATATATGCGGTGCATAACTACCTATATGACTAAAAGGCTCTCTGTAAGCTTGGTTTTGACTTTCGTTCCAGTTCTGTAGGAACAAATACATAGCCGTACTATCGTATATGTTCATCCCTCTAGCTAGCCATTGGCTTCCAGGCCAAGATTTTACCTAGATTCTACCTGAAAAGGTATCACACTATTTTGTTTTGCTTCGTGTTCACATGAGCTGATATGATAGGACTACTGCCAAATCTAGCCGGAGTCGGGATTGAAGCCACCATGTCTACTGTCAGAGAAAAAAGGGAGGTAGAACGTATAATTTTTTCTGAATCCGTGATCAGCTATGCATTAGCGGGTTCGGACATGTGATATGTCCCGCGACCAAAAATTAGTTCATTTTGACTTGCAAGGCGGACATAGACAAAATAAATAAATAAACATCGATACAAATACAACGAGAATGAATCAAGCCTAATAGTACAACCGAGCCACGAAACAATCTAGACAAAACATATCCAAGAACAATCCATCCGATCGACGGCTCGCACAAGCTCCATGAACACACCGACGAGCTAAATGCTATGGTCCCACTCAACCTCTACATCCACCAACCCACCGCCCATTCGCCGCCACTTATCTCACAACCACATCATCCAACGACCAACCGATATAATCTGATAGGCTTGCCTAGCAAACAGTCCAGCTCCTGCACACCAAGCCTATCTTCATTCTGACCTCCCATCCTCGCTCTCTTCGAAAGGACTGTCAAGTGCTATTCCAGGAACGGAAAAGATGAGACACAGCCACGGTGCGCCACAGGCACAAAGATCTAGACTCACTCGTGTCGGGTTCAGGCGCTTGCGGACGAGGTGGTAGGTGCGCCTCGGCGAGTGTACCAAACGAGACGTAGGCACCTGGGCAGGTTAGTAAATACGAGTTAGTGAGGGCGAGGAGAAGGGGCTCACTCGTAACCAGGGGCAACGGCTCACGGACCAGAGAGGGACCATCACCGGGAAGGGAGAGTGCAACAGTAGCTAGAGCCAGGCCGTAAGCTGCGGTTTCAGAAATAACCCAGGCCGAACTCACAGTCTGGACTCATTCCCTTGCGTGGGATACACTCCTGCTGAACTTGATAACCGGTCGACTGATTGTGCACTATGAAGAGAAAGTGACAATTTGAATATATGCGCCCAACTCAACAAATAAACAACTTACCGGGAATCCTCAACCCCCGCGCGCCAACTGGAGACGACGTGCCCACCGGGTTGAAGCTCATGGACCGTATACTGTCGTGGCTGTTTGATACTACTGCTCTTTCATGTTGGCTAGAGTTCAAACGAGGTGTAGACAAACGTACCATTCCTACCACCACCTCTCGTAGCCCAGACCGGAGACGAGGTAACGAGGGGACTGAAGCTGACCGACCGGATATTTTCGAGGTCGTTTGTAGCTTCTACTTTGTTTTGTTATTGCACTTTCTAGCAAGAATAAGACGTACGTACCAGTCCGATGATCATCAGCTCGGGGTTCAACAGTTTCCGTCCCTAACCAAACACATCTATATTTACATCTCTGCCGCAGACAACTAGGCTCACAGGTACGGCCACGAGATGGCTCGGGCGTAGGCAACGCCCCAGCCATCATCCTCCCATTCACGCGTTTCAGAACCCGATGCGCAAGCGGGGATATGTTCACCAAAGCTGGGTACAGCCAGCAACCCACCAGTCAACCATCCACCAGCCTTAGACGCCATCAAACAAAAACTCACCTCTCGCATTGATCTTTCTCCGCTCGACCGAATCAAACGCGTGCGCGACCCGTACCTCGCCCTCCCCGCGCACAGCCCGTACCTCGTTCTCCTCCTCGCGTCGAGGCGCGCTCGCAATCGCCTCCGAGAGCTCGCCC
>WSTH01000309.1:0-28540 GCA_019616345.1 Ceratobasidium sp. 395
ACGAGGGGGCATACGAGCCCAGCTGCTAGTGAAATCGATAACGAAAGATGTCGACGAACAAAGAATAAAGCAATGGACTTGGCGGGAGTTAACGGGCTACGTGTCAAACGATAGTCCGGGCGACAGAGAGGCAGCGAGCGAAGAAGATGAAAGCGCGGAAGCGCGGGGCTCATAACCTGTTAATGCCTACATCGCCCACTGCTTGTCGCCAGGTAAGGTGGTAATATATTGATATGGATAACCGATGTAAGTACATCGGTTTATATACACAAGAGTGTGAGAAATCGAAGTGGGTGTATCTACGAGGTACACAATAGAGAAAATAACGCGCAGTAGAAGTAGAAGATAGAAGTTAAGTGACAATAGATCGAAGGAACTCACATGATACAATAACGAGTTCAACATTGGCTCTTTCTTGCAGCCCGGCACGGGACACACTAGTTTCTTCAAGCGCTGTGCCCCTCCTACTACACGGCTTTCTTGATACTCCTTCACCCAGCTATCGACAGCCAATTGCATTGACCGCGACTATTAGAGGTGGGTCGATACCGTATCGTAACTCGCATCGTAATTCAGCGGGTCGGGAACGACATACCGGGTACAGGTCAAGTATTGAAATGTCACTACCCGCTTGACTAGAGCTCAATGCACCTTCCTGGATGGGAAGTGGCGCTTTCCCGCAATCGGCGAACTGATAATGAAAATAGGTCGTCGGTGTTAGTGGTACAACCGATATGCATACAGCTCAGATCTGCTTGCCTGAACACTAGATAGTAGGATAGCTATAGCCCCGTTAGCAGTTAGACTCAGGTAATTAGAGGCATTGAGCTTACCTTGAAGCTCCAAGAACTCCATTCGAGCGAGCATGACGTCTTCGA
Organism: Ceratobasidium sp. 395; assembly: GCA_019616345.1. Lineage (NCBI taxonomy): Eukaryota > Fungi > Basidiomycota > Agaricomycetes > Cantharellales > Ceratobasidiaceae > Ceratobasidium > Ceratobasidium sp. 395. The sequence goes on from WSTH01000309.1 coordinate 879, forward strand.
AGTGAGCATACAGCGCCACCCGCCACCATTCGCCAGTGAGATTGACCTGGAACCATAACCCGCCAAAAACGTCTACATAGTGTCGTATACCTCTTATATCAAAGCTGGGCCCAAAGTGCTGCAAGCCGTCTAACATAGCTTCTTCCGAGGGGGTGACTGCGCCCACGCTAAGTATGGTATCGCGATGTAAGTCGTAGATACAATGCTCGCTATCGATCATAAAGACTTCAGAAAGCACGAGGAAGAAATCTGAACGGTAATGGGTAGTTATGTGAGTGGGGACTCAGGATAACTGATTCGTTGCCCTACAGGTTTTGCTCAGTGACATGCTGGGCGGAGCAGACTTGGGTAAGAGTATAGGTTACAATAGCGGGCACTGAGCCACACCATCTCCGTAGCTTTGAAGCTGGAGGGCTAAATACCCTAGGTGATGAGCATCCTAGGAGGGTGTTTCAGATTCGGCCTAGGATTTTTGCCATCCGCCTAGGACTGGTACCGGTACTGGTGCTGTACAGTACATCCAGTCGATTTATCTTTCTGCTGACAGATTTGGGCAATAAAAACTTACTTGATAAATTCGCTAGCTGGCGGCTTACCGAATGCTAGTGCATGCTACAATCGATATGTGCGACGAAAGCGTGAAATTCGGTGAAACGAGAGTGCATGCCTTGTGGCACAACTTGCGGTTGTTCCTTGTTTGTCTCACTATGACTCAGACCTTTACTTGCTACGGTTCGGGCCAGTTCAGTCTCTGGTTCGGTATCGTTTATCCACCAAGGAGGGGTTCGCTATGCATACGCACGTAGTTGGTACGCACCAAAGTAAGGTGACATATATGACACAGTCAGCGTGCTGTTGATATTTTAATAAGCTTGTTGAACAAGTGTGAAGGTTGTGAAAAAAAAGCGCTGTGAACAATGAGTGTCGGTGAGCCTCAACTGATTAGATGGGCGCTTACGAGCTAAGCTAGAGGCGACCAGAACATTCCCTCGTCCGATAAGATTAGATGCGTGTTTACAAACGTCCGATCACGTGCATTCCTTCCCATTGTCTTCCTCCCTTAACATCGGCACGCCCAGCCTTAGAGCTAACGGTGCCGCGTCGTTAGCACACCCGTACCTCTTCCCTGGACTCGTGCTTAGTCTCTTCGGCGCCAACCAGTACCCCCTACCCGACCATGACGTCAGCGCGCTGGGCATCAACGAGCGTTTGAGAACCTCTCATCCCTATCACAAGGTTTGGTCGACAGTTATCACTTACATGCATATCAAATGTCTGCTAGGTTCGATCACGATGCAGCGGCTATAGGCAAATCTGAATGTCGAAATCAATGCATGGGACCAGATATTAGTTGATGGCGATATTGGGGTCTGGACAGAAGGTGGCGTGGTGAGTATTCCCCGTTCTCGCTAGTTTCGTTTGTGACTCGTAAAATTAGTTATATTTATGCTAGCTTTTAAACCCGGCTCCCGGTCTCTACCCTTGACTTCCGACCCTTGTGCTCGGCCTGGTACCAGCTCCGCAACCGAGTGGACTTGCCTCGGCGCCGACGCCCAACGGTTCCTCTACCTCATACAAGGCAAGCCGATCGACCGAAGGCGTACAACCTACTCGGACTTGTGCGCCCACAAGCGGCCACGCCGGGCGGCGATGGTGCGTAAACCGCCCACCTACAATAATTGGCAACCCTGCTCACGCTCCCGCACCCTCCTCCCTGTAGGCACGCCCTCGCTCCCGTCCGCGCCTACCCTTCCCGCCTCCATCCACACTAAACGTGCACGGCTATTTCCAACGGGGTGCGCTACAGGCACGCACATCCGCTCTTACCCCCAGGTTCTCGCCAACTCGCCCAACGCACTGCCACCCCCAGCAGTCATTCATACACGAATGCTCGTCCGTCAATCTCGACCACAGCACCTCCCCCCCGACGCGTGTTCCAGAGCCAGGCAGCCGTACATTCGCCCTCGCTCCCTTCTTTGGGCGGCTATCCATTGCAGGTGTGCGCCCAATCACACATTGCTGGTGCGTGTTTCCACCGTACATTTTATTTTCTATACAACCCCCCTCCATCCTGCAGTTTGTCCGCCTACTCACACTCATGTCTGTACTAACGTCACCTTCATGGGCAACTCGACTCGGCGTACGTGAGCACATTCACATTGCGTGTGTCGTTCGTGCTCTGGCACATCGGTATTTTTGTTTCAGGAATGTATTATTGCTACATTATGATCAATACAAAGATATGGATTCTTATACAGTGTCGTAAACCTGAAAAAACAAGCCAATAAGAGTGAACAAATTAGAGCAGATGACACACTCTATCACAAACATAACACATAGCCAAACAGCGAGTACTAATAACTACATGATACGGTGGTGCTAATGATACTGCGGTCCCGAGTATTGAGTAACATTAAGTGGTATTGGCACACAGCGCCATAACCGAACCACACCAACTGTATAGTACAGCAGACATCAAACAAAACGTTGTAGTAAAAAGTAGTGGATTTTAGTGAATGCGTCAATGAGCAGGAGGGTCTACATTCAGCGTTATACAGCAGCTATACAGCCGCTATACACACTACACACACTACTTACGTCTACGCAGGGTGATACAATGTAGGGTGGCTTTGCTTATGTTCATGCAAAATATATCAAGTATATTGGCGCGCATATAGACTAGAAACCGCTGCTAAGCTCGTTTATCTGACCGCATGATTGAATTCGCACCGTTTCTGGCTTCGTTTTGATATCCTACACGTGCATGTGCACACATATCTCAATGGATCGTACTAGTGTGTCGTCGGTGAGCGATTCGGCAACGTCGACACCACTAATGGCGACGTAGGTAACCCCAGGGATGCCGGTGGCATGCCGTTCCTGGCCTGGCGCTTGTGCAGCCACGTGGGTTTATCTACCTTCTGTCTCGGCGGCTCTGCTCCGAGCTGTTCCTGTTGGGTAAGCGATCATCCGAACAGCGGCTTTGGCTCGGGTTCCTGACGGTAGCAATGCGGTGGACCCTCAGATACATCCGTGTCCGTTCTTCCCCCCGACCATCGTCTCTAGTTCATCGTGGTCGCGTGGTCGCGATGCTCTCGGTCTCGCGCATCCTCGGATAGACTCTGCTCTGGCTTGCCATACTCACTGTGACTTACTGCTGTGTTCAGACGCGGGCTATTTATATGCCATAGACAAAGGCGGCCGTTCGGGTGTATGAACCTCTCGTGTGGCTCAAGCTAGACTTTCTATCAGCCAGATCACTGGTCCTCTGTGGACATACAGTACCGCTTTGTCGACTGACACATCATTCGCCAATCATTGATCCTTATTCACGCACTCCCTCGTGTATTTCCAGGTGTGTAATCCGAGCCGTTAGTTCTTGGTCCCGGTTTCTCGGTCCCGGTTGAAATTTTATACCCGAAGTCTGTACCTGAATACAATCCTCGCGCCTTCTCATGATGGGCGATAAAAAAAATAAGGATATGTCTTTCCCTTTACCATCCTTGTTGTTATCATCCCGCTTGCCCCCTCCCCTCCTTTGGACCTCGTGTTCTTGTACTCATATCCCGAATATTCACAAAAGTTCCATTCATTTAATACACTCGTTCATTAAGCATGAAGTTTCGATTTTCGCTGCGCACAGCCAACAAGCGCAACCTCGCAGGGGCCTTGGACTCCCTCACCTCGTCGGGAGATATGCTAGAGCGTCTGGCGGCATGGTCCAGCCACAGAGATCGTGGTCGCCTCTTCGCTATGAAGTTCCACGACGAATGGAGGCATGCGGACTGCCCCACGATGCGCTGGTACAAGGAGCAATGCGTTTCTAGCACAGAATTCCGGTCTATCGAACATTGTAGAAGCACCGAAGGGCCGTTTTATCACGAGTTCCTGCTGCTCAGGCTAATCGATGGTGCAATTTGTCGAGTCGAGCGAGTTGGAGAAGGTTCTCGATCCGATGCCATACGTTCCATCGGATGCGCTGCCAACGACCTAATCCAATGGTTCACCGAGGACGAGTACGACAAGTTCTCTGCCGTCGCGCCCTCGGTTTTAATCGCCAAAGTTGACCTAGGGAAAACCTTTGACATACTGGACGTCCTTGCCGTGTGCTATTCGATTCAGAAAACTGCAGCTTGTCGAGTCTACACTTTGCAACGATACAATTGCTATTTTCTCTGCCTTTCTGTGCTTACCGTGCTAACTCGGCGGGTGGCCTGCTGGGAAGAGACGGTCACGCCAGACGCTTGGGACTCTATTGTTGGCTCTGCACTAGAGCGCTTGCTGAGCGCTCGTGATCCAGAGCAAGCAAAACATCTTATCCTCCGTATCTGCAAAATCCTCGACCCCAAGAATTCGCAACCTGAAAACTTGGTTCTGGATTCTCTCCGCATACAACTTGATTCCCGGTCTGGGGCCCTAGGACACGTGAACGAAGCGTTGAGCAAGACGTTATGGTGGGCGGACTATGATTCAGCGCTGCAGACTGGCCTCGAGGAGGAGGCAGCTCAGAGTACCAAGACCGTGCTACGTTCTGGTGGTACTTGCGGAAACAATCTTTGGTATGCTGTATATCAAGGCCACCGGGATGCGGAATTGTCCATCGAGTTGGAGCAGACGCTGTCAAAGGTGTACTATAAGCAGCTATTCGAACAAGTTTCCCAGCACTGCGATCAATACCGAGTCGCTACAGAGAACGCCTTCCGCATGTTGAAAATTGAGCATTCTATCTCTCGCACACGCGCGCTACTACTCAAGATGTATGCGCCTGTAGCAGTAACGATTGCTGGGATTCGTCCTGATTGGGCTTTGGAGCAGTGTGGTTATGGAAGGACTCGAGCTAACTTCTTTTGGCAAGGTAAGGACGCAATCAAATGTTATCTGCGCACGGCTTCTGATAATGGCTTAGGTGTAGCTCCTCGACACTGGAGCGTTTCTGCTCGAGCATCTGTTGCGAAGATGATGGCCTCCAGCGATCATATCGCAATAGTACAGGAGCTTGATGATTTCTCGACGGATTTTCGACCCCGAGATGAAGTATTCCGCTGGGATGGAAAGCATGAGTTTGTTGACTTCATGACACGCATGCTGGACGCTCTTGAGGCCGAAGGAATGGTTGGTCGCCCTGAAGTGTGGCACATTATTGCCTCTCAGCTGTCGTACAAGGGGTTGTCCGACACCCTAAACGTATTTATGGCATCGATACTGCAACTGGATATTAGCAACCTAGTCCAGTCTAAACAGCCGTCTTTCTCTGTGAGCTCAACTTCTCAAGTAAGTTTGAATCTTTACCGAGAAAGCTACAATCTAACGTCAAATAAAATTTAGGGTGATTCTGGTCAAAAGTTGTACTCACCTTCCGAGTTTCAAGAACAATACGTGCGACCGCGCATTAAGGCTCATGCTGACCGAGTCGCCGTCCACCAACTGGCGGCCGCCCCATTGGTATGTAGAGATATAGAGCGGACCATGGCACGAGTGTGGATGTCGTTACCTCACAGTTTTGAGAGCATTACAGAAGCGCTTGCGCCGTAGTTTGAACAATCCTTGGATATGGTGAACCACATATGCACGAATCGAACGCTGTTTCAGAGATTTTTTTATATCAGTACCAGCGCAAAGATGCCACAATGTTGATTCTTTTCTCGTATATAGTTACTCGATAGCTTATGGAGCTCAAAAATCTGGCTTTCTACATGCTTGGCATGCAGTGCACCCCGAAGCTCAAGCTTGTCCACGTCACGAGTTCCAAACCTGTACACAGACCCGGAGAAGAACAAGCGGTTACGTCCGAACTAGGCAGCCTAACTCCCGTGATCGGATCCTTTTGCTCACCATACACTTCTGACAGTACCCACATAGTCGCGTCAGCCCTGTGAATAGCTTGTGACTTGAACGTCGGCTAGCGATGCCGATGGCCGAGATCTATTTCCACCTATGAGAAAAACACCCCTAGTAATGGAGTGCGGGGCGGACTTCCTTTTAGGCTACCTGACACGGAAACCCGCTAGAGCCGGGGACACAATGTATCCCCTGAGCATCCAAACCACAGGAGCCTTTCAATTCCGCGAAACTTGCGCATATACTGGAAAAGCTTCGAGCTGTAGCCTGTAGGAGAAAAAACCAATATCTATCGCTAGCCTGACCCTCGTCTTGCGCTGCAACTAATCTCATAGTACGGCGCCTTGCTCGGACGCCAATATAGGTGTATCAAGTTATTGGACGACACACGCTATTTGTAGTATCATGTGTCGAACGGAATATTGTGCATTCCTACCCCGCTAGGGACGCCCAGATTCTTGATGCACGTGGCCCCACTGGTGCACTAGATACCCTTGGAGGTGCAAAGCACAAAAACGACCCATTGGCCCACTTGGGCGTTCAATGTGGAACAAGATCAGCCCGCTCAGAATAGTCTGGCTGATAAGCCTGTGTCGACGAGCGCTGAGCTGTCACCGAGACCTTACTCCGAGCTTCTCAGGCACGGAAGCAATCTTATTATAAGCGTTATGTACTTGCTGGAATGCTATGCCAAATACCGGAGGCTAGTCATCCGACCTCGGGTATCATCTGTCGGTTGCTTCTTCGGCCATCCACACGAAAAAATTCCGATATGTTGGGTGATCCCTGACTTGGGTGAGACCTAGAATATAAAGCTTTGTCAGTTTCATTGTGGAATACGGCTGAGATATGCTTCTTATTTGTAAAGTCAACCCGATATGGTATCTCTTGTTGGAAGAACTGGATATTATTTCGCTTGCCTTTGAGTATCACAGCCATGCGGTTGTATTCAAATGTTCGCTGGCATGATATATTAGTGGGAGTACGACGTCCCGAAGTGAATCTTTTCGCCGGAATTGAAGCCTGTTACTGTGTCGCTCCTACACCCGAATCTTTGCGCTATGGGTAGCACTTTGTCTAATTCGAAGCACTCCGGAGCTATCGTAGCCAAGAGCAGTGTGGAATGCCGAGTCGAAACAACTTCGTTCGATGATGTCGCCTCAAGTGTTTGGTTCTCCTCCCCTCCTATAAAAGAATCGACCTTACGACGTCTGAAATCGGTTCAACTAGTTACTGTGGGACACTTTGAGAATACAACTAGTCCAGAGGGCTCGAAGAATAGCTGGTTCGAGCTAGCAGTCTGTAGACCCTCAAAACATCCTCAGCCTCGGGCAAATCTAGCTACCAACACCGAACTTTCATGGCGTAGTCACGATAACTCGTCGCTACTGGTTGACAGTCGCTGTGAAGGACAGGTTTTCACGCGTTCTCACGCTTTGTTGAAGGAGCTTGAGACCGGGGATACGATTGCGGTCAGACTATGCGTTCAACATGGTCCAGGAGTGAGCCGAGGTACCAAGGGCCAGGTTATCTTTGTCACAGAAGATGATGGTAAGTAGCTCGATGACATTAATTGTTGCTTCCTCAAAAACCAAATGCTATGAGTAGATACGCCAGAAATCGAGCCGGCAGCCTCTGAACTCTATCCCTTCTCTTCCACTGGCCCATTAGCGGTGCAAGCCACAGATCATTATGTATCGGTCAAACTGTGGTTTTCCACTCCACCCCTTGACCGGGAGTGTATTTCCAGTATATCGGAAATACAACTTTTCACGAGATCAAGGGACCAGGGGTGGGTTTCCGACCCAAATTCAAATAGTTATAGCTGGTTCGAGCTGGTAATACTGGCCGAGTCCAAGGATCAGATACCGGTGTTGAGGGACGGCCATTACCTGGCGTGGCGAAGCCACCATAATCCTGTGGCTTCAACCGATCTTATTACTCGAGAGGGGAAAGTCTTTGGGAGGAGTGACGAAATCTGTGAGTTGTTGCGCCCCGGTGATTGTTTAGGTGTGCGAGTGGCTTCGCAATTTGGCGCTTGGGCCAACTATGCACACGAAGGACGATTAGAAATCCGCTTCTCATCTCCCCGTGAGTGTTCATCTCCATTTTCAATGCGAGCTAGCTTGCTCAAACACCCTAAGTCTTCCGAAGGAAAGGCTCAACCAGAATGAGAAACATCGTTTCCGAGGAGGACTTTCTCAGTTTAGTCAAATATTGAGTCGTCGATATGATCCTATACACTTGCCGGTCTCCGTTTCTGCGCACATCCGTTTTTAGTTCTATATCGTCTCGTTTACTTCTATGCTTGGTGTTAATACATAGCCCCGCCTTCAATCGACAAAAGATTGTTGATCGCAAAACAGCCCCTTATTTGGTAAACCCACGTCACTTGCGGTAACAACATAGCGGAGGCGCATATAGCTTGTGTGAACTATTATCTCCAGAAGAACGAGCAGAAATTCTAAGTCACAAGCGAGTAGAAGGGCGAATAAATGCTTAGTAGCCGTGTTGTATGGTCCCACGGATGCCATAGATAGACCTGCCATGCCGCCGAGCTTAGAGTGAGATTAGATGGCGTTAGTAGGAGGCGGTCCCATATTTTCCACCCCTTCAAAACTTGACAGTACCAGACGAGAAACAGGCCCGCAATGTCCTCTACCTCTCTTTACATCAGTTTGAAATTGGTTTCAGACACTTCAAATCCAGTCTACTTGTAGAGGTGAGCGACGAAACAAAAAGAATGCGGTACATGTTCACATAGTCGGACGCTAAATTTAAAGCAACTTTCACTCTGAAAACGTGGAGTGTTTAAATTTAACTTCTCAAGTGAGGCTGAGCAGGGAAAGCTGAGTCATAATGGGTGGTTCCTTGGAGGATTAAATCAAGCGCTGAGCGGAGGAATCTACGCGTCGTCCGCGGCGAGTTTGCGGCGAGTAAGCTCGCTGCATGACAAGCTAGTTTGGCTTGTACAAAACACACACTCATATCTTTGTAATCCGCACATACCGCGCCATTATCATGCTTCATATAAACATGCATAGTTTCAGCCCTATTCAATTCAATTTATTCAAACATCGCTCGTCCCGCAAAATAGCAACTCACAAAAGAGAAAAAATACACAAGGAAGTCACTTGAAGATGCAAATGTTTGTACGAAAGTATAATCCGAATGTGAAACCTTGAACACGGCAAAGCTGGGGATACATAAAAACAGGAGGCAAAATGTGCTGGGCGTGTCTGATCCAACACTCCACCAGAGGAAAACGAAGCATAGAATGGGAGGATACATAGGAAGGAAGAAAAGAAATATCCAACAAACGGGTAAACTCGGGATCGCCAGCATTTATAAGGATCACAAAGATCAAAGATCAGAACAACGGTTCAGACGCCGGGCAACGGATTCAGCACCCTAGGGTTGCCGCAAATCATAAGCTGGACGGCCCCCTAGCAGCATCGCTCGCGTTCCGGGCCCGTACTTCGATATGATGCAACCCAAGCTTAGTCTTAAGTTGGAAAGAGTACACAGACTGGCGCAACGAGTGCGTACATGACGGTCTAGACGTAGATAGATTGGATGATTAGAAAAATTGAGTGGGCATGGGGAAAGAGAGATACGTACGATTAGGGTTCGCGGTCCTGATGCTCCTCATCCGACTTGGCCTCCTCGGTAGCAAGCGTTGCCCGAACACACGCTAGCACAGGAACAGTACGCAAACAGAGTCAACCCTTCTTCGTCGTGGTCGTATTATCGACGATAGGCGATGCGGGCAGAGTGGTATGCGCTCGATGAGGCGGGCTAACGTACCCGACCCCGGGACGTATCGCGAGTCGACGAGCGTGAACGGAATTTCTTGATCTTCTTCACCTTTAGGCGAGAGAAAAGGCGGTGGGATGCTGCGTTTAGCGGAATCGCGTTGGATCCAGACGGCTCGTTGGAAGATGCGAGGTAAAGGGAAAGCTAAGCAGGGCTAAGGATGGGGTTGGAGGCAAGAAGGCAAACGAATGAACTCCACTCAGCGACCCCGAAACCAACAGAACTGACAAGATCCCAAGCCACACCGCATCCCAAGCCCAATGACGACATACCACAAACCAGAAATAGGCACCTCAAGAAGTGGGGCGACATGGTAGTGTCCGCAACTTTGAGAACGTGCGGGTGTCCTCAAAAAGACTCAGGTATCCGAATGATAAATCTCTGGCCAGGAGACGCAAAGACCCCTAAAGGCGGAATGGATAGCTAGAATAAACCCACAGGATAATACAGTAGTCGAGATGGGAGGGGGACTGACGACTCAGTTCGATGCTTCAAACAACCAAGTAGCGACGTTGTGCTAGAACGACAACGTCGACCAGAACGTACGACGAGCAGACAAGGCATTATTATCGAGTTTGCTAGTTCATGGATGGTCTTGATGTGGCCTTGATTAGCTGGGAAAGAGTGTTCAGCAAAATCAAGGTAGTGGGTGGCGGGTGGGATTCAGTTTGGTCGCGAATCAGAGCATCACGTGGCCTTGAACTCATGGACGCGAACTTGAGTCCTTGACTACACCCATCAAAGTCAATCCGCCATATTTTGACTTTTTTCCCCTGCTGAGCTAAAGATATGAGTGGTGAAAAGAAGCGAAGTCTCAAGCAAGACTTCGAACGAGGTCTCAAACGAATCAAAGTCCCCTCGAGCTCATCTGGCCAACCTGGACCTTCAACCCAATCGACTCAGCAAGCAGATAGTCCGTTTACGGCTGGAACCGACCCGCGCAATGCGTTAGAGTACTTAGATCCCTCAGTACCTCTGCCGCTTGCCGCGCCGCCACCGAACGTTAAGCCATCTAATAATACGCGGAATCCACGACCAGCGCCTATTTTGCATGCACCACCAGCCACTAACAAACGTGAACGCTGGGTCGAGCTCAAAGCGCTCGCCAACATATTTGGCAAGGGACTGAACAACTTTGGTCCACTGAAACAAGCCGTAGATGGAATCGTAGCGGGTATTGAGATCTTCGAGGTAGGCAAGGTCAGAGTAGTAGATATGTTTCACGTTGACCAATAGTGCGGCAAGATTGTAGCACAGAATCGCGCGGACTATGAACATCTTAGAAGCGACCTCAATGGGCTGTTCCACGATCTCGCCGAGTTTTTCGAAGCATCAACTCCACCTGTAATGGCGCCAAGCATCACCAACCTCGCACAGTGAGCCCTTGTAAGGCTCGTCCAGTGTGTACTCTGACCACGCGAAATAGAGGAATCGACCGGGAGCTCGAAAGTGTTCGATTGAAACTGTCTCAGACTAGGATTGGAGCGCCACACACAGGCGTCGACGAAGTACTAGAGCACTATCGCCGCATTCAATCTCTGCTCCAACGGATCTCGGTGGGTGACGAAGCCGTTGATTCAATTACGTGGTGCTCATTCGCATGTAGGTAAATGTCGATCTCAAGACTTGGCGAACTGTTGATCAGCAAGCGACGGTGCGCCGCAGGTTGAATCTGAGATAACTCAGGCTAACTGCACGGTGGCGCTAACAGGAGAATCGGCTCAAGTCCCTCCCTAACTCGTCGGCTGCGAAATATAACTCTGCAGAGTCGTCTAGTCTCCGGGGTGGATGTACCAAAGACACTCGCCTCGACGTCCTAGAAGATCTATACCAATGGGCTTGCGACGACGGGAGTCCAAAGGTCTACTGGCTGAACGGCATGGCAGGCACCGGCAAGACCACGATCGCGTATAGCCTGTGTGAGCGGCTGAAGAGTTTGGAGAACCTAGCCGCGAGCTTCTTCTGCTCTCGCCAGCTACCGGCATGCCGCAACGCTAACTGGATCATACCTACGGTAGCATACCAGCTATCGCGCTTTTCTTATCCGTTCCGGTCTGCGATATCGCAAGTACTAGAAAAAGAACCGGATGCCCATAACCGGCCGATGTTTGATCAGTTTAGCAAGTTAATTTCTGATACTCTCGTGCAAGTGAAAGACGCTCTCCCTGCCGACCTCGTGGTTGTGATCGACGCCTTAGACGAATGTGACGATAACGACAGCGTCGATTGGATGCTAGAAGCTTTGCTTTTGCACGCGAAGGAGCTGCCGATCAAGTTCTTTGTCGCAAGTCGTCCGGACCCAAAGATACTCGATCGTATGCGTAGCCAACATGGGAAAGACTTGGCTACTGAACTGCGCTTGCATGAGCTCGGTCGCTCGATCGTCCAGGGGGACATACGGCGGTACCTAACGGCTAGGCTTAGTCGACCACGCGTAGCCGTCTCAGCAGGCGATCTCGACACCCTCGTAGAACGTTCGGGTGTGCTGTTCATCTATGCCTCGACAGTTGTTAGATACATCGGGTACGACAACTTCTCCAGGGCTAGTAGCCGACTCAAACAGATCCTAGCGCTGACCAAGAACTCATCGGGCGATGGTGAAAAAGATATATACGTACTTTACAGTTCCATACTCGCAGCGGCATTTGATAACTCCAATCTAACGAGCCAGGACCTGAAAGATATGAAGCTTGTATTACACACTGTTGTGTGCGCTCAGGAGCCGCTATCGGTGGATATCATGGCCGGCTTACTAGGACTCGACGCCGAGTCAGTTTGGGCAGCACTACGACCTCTATTTTCAGTACTGCATGTATTGGACGCAACCCACATCGTCACCACACTGCACGAGTCGTTTCCTGACTACCTACTAAACAGAGATAGGTCTAGAGTGTTTCACTGCGATGCAAAAAAACATAACACACAGCTGGCGCAGCTATGCTTCAAGCAGATGAAGCTACCGAACCCACCATTCAACATCTGCAACCTCGAGTCCTCGTACGTGCGTGATTACGAAGTGCTGGGCCTACACACTAGAGTCAAAAACGCTATATCAAAGCAGCTTCTGTACGCCTGTTGCTACTGGGCAGCCCACTGTATGTTGGCAGATGTATCCCAGGATCTTGTCAGTATGCTGCGCGAGTTTGCGTCGGAGCGGTTTCTACTCTGGATGGAGGTGATGAGTCTTAGTGGGAACATCCGCGAAGGCGTTAGGTCACTTTGGAAAGCACAGAAATGGTCTTTGGTGTGTCATTTGATCCGAGGGTGCTGCTAGACAACTCACGAGTATGGTAGGACACAGTCGAGCTAGACGACGGTATCAAAGAGTTTCTACGAGATATGTCGGAGTTCGCGAGTTCATTTGCATCAACCACACATTGGTGTACTCCCCATATCTACGTGTCAACTTTGACATTCTGGCCAGATCATAGCCCAATCTCAGTTCACTACGGCCAACGGCGAGCACGTCTGATAACAAAACGCAGTACCGCAATGAGCCTGAGAAACTCCGCCCCTACTTCTTATTCCGGGCACTGTGGATTCCGTGCATTGTACTCACCAGATGGCGTGTGCGTCGTATCTGGCGGCTTTGACGAGACCATCCACATTTGGAACGCACTGACTGGTCAGTTAGTAGCACAGCCGTTGAAGGGAGACATCGATGGTATCCACACTGTTGCGTACTCCCCAGATGGTGCATATATCGTATCGAACTATGATAACACTATACGTATCTTAGATATACACAGTGGTCAGCTAGTAGGACAGCCGTTGGAGGGACATACCGATTTAGTCAACTCCGTGGCATACTCACCAGATGGCGCATACATCGTATCTGGCTCTGATGGTGGCATTATACGTATCTGGGACGCATATACTGGCGAGCCAGTGGGGCAGCCAATGGAAGGACATACCAATCTCGTCAACTCTGTGGCGTACTCACCGGATGGCACATACATTGCATCTGGCTCTTGGGACAAGACTATACGTATCTGGGACGCACACACAGGTCAACCGGCGGGTCAGCCGTTGCAGGGACATACCGGCGCAGTCAACTCTGTTGCGTACGCACCAGATGGCGCATATATTGTATCCGGCTCTTCGGACAGCACCATACGTATCTGGGACGCACACACGTATGAACCAGTGGGGCAGCCAATGGAGGGACATACCTTCCATGTCTATTCTGTGACCTACTCACCAGATGGTGCACATATTGCATCTGGCTCTTGGGATTGCACCATACGTATTTGGGACGCACATACACATCAGCCAGTGGCACAACCGTTAGGGGGACATACTGGCGCAGTCAGTTCTATTGTGTACTCACCAGATGGCGCATACATTGTCTCTGCCTGCGAAGACCACACCATTCGCATATGGAGCATGAAATTGGCCCTACTGATGGACAATATTTTGGAAACCAATAACTGTCAGCCTCAGCTTGTGAACCCCCTGCCCGCCATTTCTGAGTCAGACGTACTGTGCAACCTAGGCTGCCAGATCACTTGTCCTCACATCGCCTGGATTCTGGATGAAGATGGTTGGATAGTTTTTGATGGTGACATGCTCATAAAGGTTCCTGAAGATCTTCGAGAGGTTCTTCTCTTTCCCCAAAACACTGCTGTGATGTCTATGCGCGGCTTTTTACAGATTGATCTTGATCCGAACAGGCTCGGGGAACACTGGCATGAGTATTTCCAGCCTAGGCGGCTATCAAACTATGATTAACATGCCGTAATCTAGTTTTCAATTAATTTGATGCAATTTGCAAAGTGATAAGTGCCCGTGACCGGTCGATGCACCTTGCTTGCTTGAGGTCTTATTATCGCATAGCTTGTATCACGATCAACACTAAGTTTTGAGCTAGAACGAACCAAAGACACGTAGATGTCAAGAAAAGCACAACTCCTGTATGCAGCACCGAGAATCTCCAAAGGAATACCAAGTGCTGGTCATTCGATCAGCCTGCGTATGCCTTGAGCTAAGGCCGGGCCCAGCACAAATTTCCTGCCTCAAAGCTTCCGGAGTTAAGCTGCTTTCAACGGTAAGAGTGAGAACTTGACAGTGTGTATGATAATCTAACAGTGGTTTTGAAACACGAGACCAACATAGGATAGTGCCAGGTCTCATACAATAGTAATTTACGAAAATAACCAGAGAGATTATACCGAGTCGGGCAGTCACATACCAGACTGGACACAGGGGAACGTCACAATATATGCGCATACAAGCATAAAGCATGCCGAACAAGTGGGATTAGGCGACTTGAACTTGAGAGCGAGGCGGCTAGTAAGCGGGAAAAACGTCGTACGTTTACGGCCTGGAAACAAAACGGATGTCACTGCAGTAGCTACCTATGACAGTAGGGTACGTCATCATAGACTATCACGCCTATATTAAGATGACCATGCTCATCCCAGCGCCTACGGCGGGTCAGGCGCATGACGCGGAGATTTCGCCGCTTGCCTCTTGTTTTTTTTTTTTTCAAATAGTTCAATGGATCAGTTATTCCAACTAATCACTCCCACGCTCTCCGAAATTTGAGAGTTAATCGAGCATATTGTCATACTCAATTTGTTTGTCCGAGCGGTCGCCACCCAGAGACGTCGCGCTACTCAACACCTACATCACGTTATCCAACAGTTTAAAACAGGAGACATTTGATGTCTACTCTACAGTTATCTGCCTACGAGACTGGCAAGTATAAACAGCTGATAAGTTTGAACAGTAAGATGAAACGAAGGTGACCTTTAGACAAGGCGGTTTGAACTCATTTGAGCTCTAGGGACTTACATCGTGAAGTTGCAGCCCAGTGTGCTTCACGTACATGAGCTCGTGTCGTTAGGTTCTGAGATTACGAATCTCATCATCTGTCGCGATCAGGAGGATTCGCTATGCGATGACTGTGATCTGTGGTTTGCCCGAGTCTTGATGCGCCAACAGGATCTGGATATGCCATGGATAGTGTCAGCGGCGGGAATTGATGGACTCACCTCTTATGAGGAGCTCATAGTCGAGGACTGAGGACTCAAGAACCTAGACAATGAGACAAAACGGGGTTGGGAGATAGTTTGGGACTGTCTGGTTCATATACTTGTTTGGACTCGTCTACCTATTACTGACATGGTGCCTGAGCTCTTTTGGCTAGCACAATGACCTGCTTAGCTTTGTAAATCCTTCGTTAAAGATAAATACAAAACCAGATATTGAGCCGTTGTGCCTGAACATTCGAAGTAACTGAACAGCGTCAGTGACTTGATGACAATGAGAACCCTTGGATCCCTCATTTTTTTGATGGGACAATTCCGGGGGGGGGGAGGGACCTTGGCAAGCAAGGTGATTCTTTCAGGTCTGAATGGAATGTATCTGTCCGTCAAAAGTCGATCATTTCGCGCTACATTTACACTCAGTTACGAGTCAAACCCGCTAAAGCTCTGATTTCCCGTAACTTCCCCGCTGACCTTGCACCCACAGGACTCGGCACACGCAGCTTAACTATAGATGGCGCGTCCGCGCTCGATAACACGCATCACTTTTATAGTCGCACGTCCATCCAATAACTCAGCGCATAACTCAACTAAGAAGCGCCAATCCCCGTAGTAGGAAAGGAAGACAAGGGATTACCGAATGGAGAGCTAAGTCCAGGCTATCTTCCTCATATATCATGGTCAGAAATATGCATTTAGGAATGATTTCGTTCGAGTGAGCAAGACATTCACCACATCATTTCATTTGTTGGGCCCTACCTTTGTGAATTAGCAGACCATCTGTACCACCGACCAACAAACCACGGGACGGCTCTAGCACGCGCCTAGAGCCAAGCCACTACTTCTTATATGCCAAGGCTTACATAATAAGACGAAAATACTAGACTGGCTAAGCTCATAAGCAGGCTGGCCGATTCCGACGCCAAGGATGAAGGCGGCGTGTTACAAACTAATCCCACAGATCTACTTAGGGGCCAACGATTCGGCGTGGTGTCAAGGTCGTAAATATATAAGACTTCACTTCATGGCGTGCTGAGACTAACAGGTGAGCTGACAAGGCAAGAGGCGCGCTGTAGCTGGTCATGGCGGGTGAAAAGTACCGTAGCGAGATGAGATGAACGTCGCTTACGTAAAAGCGACGGGCGCTTCTCAGTGTTGGCTACTGTTTGGTACACCGGTCCCGCCGCGTCGGTCAGTCGGGGGACAGGGGACATGTTGCGTCAGCTGCGCAACTCGTCTTGGTTTTCAGTTCGAATTCTTGAGTACCGACAGCTACGGGTCGACTTTCGAAACCATGAAATCTTGGGTCGCCAACATTCTTGTTCCTTACTTTAATGCTCAGCGCGAACGCCACGGCTTACCCCAGTCCCAACGATGCATTCTACAGACCGATTGCTGGTCTGTACATCGTTCAAAAAAGCTCCTCAAGTGGATGGAGGAGAACTATCCTTGGATCGACATTAAATTCGTCCCAGCCGGATGCACCGGCTTATTCCAAGCCTGCGATGTTGGGATACAAGGAGTATTGAAGATTGCCATTCGCAACGCAGCACACGCGGACATCGTAGCTGAAGCGGTACGTGCTCTGCAGTCGGGCACTAAGCCTGAATGCGTAGTCAACAATCAAAGACTGGCGACGCTGCGCTCTCGAAGTGTTCAATGGCTTGTACAAGGGTACCATGCCATTAACAATCGGAGTTTGGTTCAGAAAGTAAGCAGCCTTAAGTCCCGCTATAGTTGATTATATGCTTAGTCGCTTTACAGGCTTTTGCCTTGTGTGCTGTGCCCGGCACATCCTTCAACCTCTCGTACAGGAGTCTGAATAGTCACGACGCTCGTAAAGCACTCAACGACCTCTTTGCAACCGACCCGAAGCTGTATGCTGAGATCGTATCAAATGCTTCGGCGTCAGATAGCCTACCATTGCACTCGGCAGCCGAGGAGCCGCTGTTTAACGATTCGGGCGATTCAGACGACACCAATCCAACTGCTGAGGAGGCAGTGTCTCATGTTCTGGGCGCGCGAGATGCACAAGAGGCTGGTACATCTGCCCAAGATGTAATGGATACGGAGGCAGAGGACTATAGCTACGATTTTTAGTATTTCCAGAAGGTTCCGGAGCAATCTTTTATTGTCTGTTTTGTTATTTACTTTTTTTTTTTAATTTACATTTTATTCGACCACACAAGTACAAATAGTGTCCCTCCGCGTCGAGCCCAGAGGGGACGAGGGACATTTGAAATGACTAGCGTCGCATCGACCCCGGCCGGGACCGGGGACCGACGTTCATCTCATCTCGCTACAGTAGCATATATCGTCACGTGATCGCGTTGTTATCCCCCATGTTACTCTCTCTTTGTTCTTCCCTTGTCTGTTTTCTCTCTGTGTGATCCGAGCTTGTGTTCGCGCAGCACGTTAAACATGAGCTTAAACAATATATTGCCATGTGACGCACCAGCGTTCTCCTCACGTTCACACATCCCATTCACGCTCGACCAGCACCAGCATGCTTGAGCGATTTTGGCGATAAGTAGCATTTACACCCAATATTGTATTACGAAGGTATATTGTGGAAGACCTTTAACCTGCCAGTATATATATTTCTCCACACGATAACCGAGTCGCTAAATTGCTATTTCTCCTTTCAGCCTGGAGAAATACCAGCACTGAGCGTATTTGTTGGTGCTTGGGGTTCAAGGCCGGAGCTCTGCAGTACTTGTCACATTTACATGATGGAAAGCGCACGAAATCTGCCTAAAGGCATGAGTCCAGTAAGCGACGCTTTACGGAAATCAAAGTCCTTGCTGCGTCTTGCGGGTAATACAATGATTAAAATCAATCCTAATGATCGGTACACTAGTATAACAGCTAGCAATACCTCGCGCTGATGCATGCAAGTGCTATGTATTCAAACAAGATTCTGCGAGAGGCGAGAAGAATTATGAGATGGCTATAACGTAAAGTAAGTACTATAGGCGGCTGCTACCATCATCCCACTGCTGCACTACGAAAGTGACCCCTTACATACATGAGGGCTACGCTCGGGAACAATCAACCAAACAGAAACAGTCGTGTCCTATTTTAGCAGTTGCGTCACCTAATCAGGCAATGCCGCTGCCATACACGTAAGGAGCTGTATCGACAATGAGTGCTTTCCACCAGGAAAACAACAAAACAAGCATCAAGCGTGAGTTCGCTTAATGTGCTCGCCCACCGTCAATTCAACTATATTCAGTTCAGTTTATTCAGTCTACACCGCTTGTTCCGCAAGATAACGACATACAAAAGGAAGAAAATACAACAGGTCTGTTGAGGATGTAAATGTTCATGCATGTAACGATATTGAATACAAGCAAAAAGTAGAAAGGAAAGGGTCACAAAGGATAGCGAAGCTAGGGATACATGAATCCAAGAGAAAATGTCCTGGGTTCGTCCGCGATCCGATACTCCAGGTAAACCGGAAAAGAAACATATAAAAGATAAGAACAACATAATGAGACAAGATAAATAAAATCAACAACCACATAAACTCGGGACCGACGACGTCCATAAGAATCCGAGATATCAAAGATCGGAGCAACGATATGACGCCGAACGCCGGACATATCGGCAACTCGGCAATTTAAGTATCGCGGGCTAAGCGGCCTCCTGGCAGCGCTACTCGCGTTCCGGACCCGAACTTTGATATGATGCAAGCCAAATTTAGTCTTGAGCCCGAACGAGTACACAGACTGACGCAACGAGTGCGTGCATGATGGCCCAACGTATACGTAGACAATGGCGTAATTAGAAAAACTGAATAAAGTTTGACGTGCATGCGGGGAGAGACGTACGATTGGGGTTGCTCGTGCTCCTCCTGGTCCGCCTCGGCGTCCTCGGCGCCGAGCGTTGACCGAACACACGCTAGCACAGGAGCAGTATGCGACCGGAATCGGCCTTCCTTCTTCGTCGTAGTCGTTGCACTAGACTCAGTGATAGGAGACGCAGGCGGAGTGGTATGCGCTCGATGGGGAAGGTTAACGTGTCCAGCCCTGGGGACGTGTCGCGAATCAACGAGCGTCAGCGGGATCTCTTGCTCTTCTTACGTACAGGCGGGGAAGAGGCGGCGGCGGGATGTTGTGTTTAGCGGACTCGCGTTGAACCCGGACAGCTCGTTAGGCGGGTGTCCACGGAAAGAGCGCCGCACGCGGGATTTGTGGGGTGAAAAGAAAACTAAACAGGGCAGAGGACTGGTTTGAAGGCAACAAGGCGAACGAATCAGCCATACTCAACGATTCCAAGCCGACAGAACTGACAAGATGCCAAACCACATTGCATCGCAAGCTCATCGCCGACAGACCCCAAACCAAAAATAGACACTTCAAGAGGTTGAAACAACGAGATGCCGGTGACCCCAGCCGCGAGAACACGCGGGTCGGAGAGAGAACAGCGCGTCAGACGCTGAGACAGAGGCACATGCTGCATATGATATCAAACCACCAAGAATGAACAACAGCGACTTTTGCCATGCGGATACTACGTGGCTCGTCGAGGAGTTGGAGGGTGAAAGGTTAGGCGAAGAGCCAGGGCCAAAGACTTCATTGTTGAACGGCCGTATGAGCAGGTATCGTCCAAGTTCATCCACATGCGGGTCGGTAGATTTACCTCCACTTCTCCAATATCCTTAGTTCGTAGGCTTCAGTATTTTAAATTTCAAGCGTACTAGTCCAGTGAGAGTAGTAATGTGAACAGAATCTTGGGGATCTTAACGGGGTCGTAGCATCAAACGGTTGAGTGGGTAACGAGACTCATGAGAGGTGACCAGAACATTCTCTCGTCTGATAAGATTAGATGGGTACTGCCGAGTCAGCCAAGGGCTCGATCATGTGATCTTCCTCTAGCCCTCTTCCTTCCTCGACATTGCCTCGTCCAGCTTCGAAGCCGACGGTGTTGTCTTGCTAGCACACTGATATCCATAACTCCTCCCTGGGCTCGTGCTGAGTCTCTTTGGCGCCAACCGTCACCCCTGATCTTGGTGTCAGTGGGCTGGACTCTCACGAGCGTTTGGGTACTTCCCGTCCCTATTGCAAGCTTTAGCCGACAATTGTCACTTACATATACCGCAAACACCTGCTAGCTTCGAAAAAAAAACTGTGGCTATATACCAATCTAAACGTCGAAATTGGTGCATGGGGTCAATTAATAGCTGATGGGGATAGTCTGGACATAAGGTGGCGTGGTGAGTATCCCCCGTTCTCGCTAGTTCGTTTATAAGCCGTTAAATTAGTTATCTCTATACTAGCTTTTAAGCCCGGCTCCCAGCCTTTACCCTTGACATCCGACCCCTGTGCTCGGCTTGGCACCTGTTTCGCGACCGAGCAGACCCGTCTTGGCGCCGACTCCCACCCCCAACGGTTCCCCTACCTCATACAAGACGAGCCGATTGACCAAAGGCATCCCGGCATACGTTAGATACGACCATCACCAGTCCTGTATGACCCTTGGTCGTTCATTTCCATCGTTTGAAGGCTGCGGCCTAGCTGCCTCGCCTGCAAGACAGATTCACGGCCCCTACGTTCACATGTCCATCGTCTTAAGCTTGTGAGTTTGGATATCCAAGGCGCTGTATCACGCATCGAACTCTAAACGCATTAGCCCAATGAGACTGGTGGTGTAAGGATAGCCTTGGAGTCCTTGAGGAGGCTCGTGAAGGGAAGTTGTTCATGATTCAGGTGGAAATTAATAACGTGTATGATGGCTTCTTAGCGACTCGAGCTGTTAAGCTCGCAAGTGAGGTTCGATAACCTGCAAGTGAGGCTCAACGGCCTGTTGATATAGTAAAACACACGTATGAGACACATCAGATACTACATGTTTGTAACACGTAGTATATACATATAAGACAATACTACACGTACGAGGGTACGTGTGTGCGTGCGAGTCATATAATCAAGTCAGTCACATGCTGACTAATCATATACCGTAATAGAAATCTGTCAAAACTACAACCCCGCGATGATAGTAGTGTCGAGATAGCCTAGAGAACCATGTGATAGCTATATGCACTAAGGTACGACGCTAGCATGACAACATGAGAAATACATTGGGAGCTGAACATACACCTATTGTAAGTACTACTGTAAAACAAGAGAAATACACATGTAAAGTATCGAGATATGTAGGCGATTAGCAGTCACTTCATAAACCTTTTTTTATAGTTGTAGATTTGTTGCTGAACGCAAGCCGGCTCAAGCATTGACATCGAGTACGATGAGAGAGCCGAAGATCAGAGAGAAGAAACAGAGAGGAAACTTCATAGACCTAACCAACTCGTCGCCGGGCAAATTGCAGTGTATCACTACATTCATAGGGGTATAATAAGCAGAAGAACGGTTTTTTTAGGTAACTCATAAGATTTTAACACGTACGCTTACTCAGGTTGATAAACGCAAACTTTCTTTTTCTCATGGCGTACTTTGTTGGTGTAAGTCTCGAATCCTTTCAAGCAGAACTTGCATGTATGCGCTTCACCTCAATTAGCGATCGGCCGACTTCTTATCTCAAGAGTACCCACGTTTGATCTTGAAGTGAAAATAAAGATGCTCCTAGTCATTTCTACTCAGCATATATCCCAGTTTAAAGCGTTGGCTGATACGGACCTTGAGAGCGTGCGGTCGCCTTAGCTCTTTCTTGCAGTCCGGCATCGGGCAAACCAACTTGTTTAAGTGTTGATGACTCATCCCTCTACGATGCTCCTGATACTCTTCCATCCAACTGTCTACTGCAAGTTGAATTGACTACGAGTGCGGGGTGTAGTCAACGTGATGCTACAGTCAGTGTTTCGTCCATCAGTGTATCATAGTCAGAAGTTACGTACTGGGCGCGGTTCCGGAGCTGAATCATCAACAGCAGAGTGAACAAAAGCCAAGGCACTCTCGTGGAGAGGTAATGCAATCTCCTAATTGATGGGACGACCATGGAAGAAGTGAGCACATACATAATTCAAGGATGCTCGTCGCCAGTATGATGGCTTACCTGGGCCCCCAGCTCTATAAGAGCTACAGTCTATTCAGAAACGGGAAGAAATATATCAGATTCAATCTTAGTACTTACGCTTAAGTTTTATGAAATCTAGCCGAGCCAAGAGTGCGTCTTCAAGGCGAGTGTACAGCCACACAGGCCACCATTCCCCATTTAGCGCCAGCTGAAACCATAGTGCGCCAAAACCATCGACGACATGTAGTATCCCTCGAAGATCGACGCCAGGAGGATGCATCGCACTACAGTCCTGAGTACTTTCTAAAGGGAATTCTACATCATACATATCAAGGACAACGTTGTTATTCAGATCGTGGATTCGACCCTCGCTGTCGAGCGCAAAAATCTCCGTGAGAATGAGATAATAGTCTGCACAAGAATGAGCCTCAAGTAAGCGCAATGGTGATACTACAGCAACTGGGCTAAAGCGCTTACATGTCGTGTTCAGGGGCATGTTGTATGGACCAAGGAGTTGGACTAAAAAATATAAGTAAAGTCTCTGCGAATGACAGTCCCCTTCTTTTTATCATATGAGTTTTTAGTGCACAGCAATGAAGAGCATTCGGTTGCGCGTGTGCCAGCACGTATCTCTGTGCATAATTCAATAAACGCTTCCGGAGTTCCATACTCGCAGGGAGGGGGAGCGTACCGCTCACGTGACATCCTTCGCCGCCGTCACGCACCCCCTCCCCCGAGATTTCAAGGCATGTGCACGTGACTATAAAACACAAGTATCCCCCGTCAACACCCTAGTTGCCGTGCGTAGGGCGCAGTTTAAAGCCAGCAAACTAGCTTCGAGCTTAGTATGCATACTGTGTTAGACAGGTTAAGCTAGGGTCTATTTGGCCTATCGAAAAATGACCTACAACCTGTCAAAAATGGCTCCACAGGGGCTCCACACCTTTGTTTCCCTATGACAAAAATGACCATGTAAAGCGCCAGAAATTACCCATGTTTGGTCGATTTAGCTCTAGCTTAGCCTGTCTATTAAAAGAATTAGAATATCTTTTTCCTAAGCAACCTTGGTAAAACAGGCAATACCTAAGTATATGCGCCTATATAGAGAAGACTTGCGCACTGAGACCTGTGACGGCCCTTCGTATCTTCCCATACACAGCTCTGCTAGCTCAGTTAATAAGTGCCGAGGGCGCATCATAGTGTATTTAATGATTTGAGTTTCGATAAAATTCATGCTGAGGCGCGCAGATAGTGGTATAAAACACTCTTGATAGGGCCCTTGAAATCACTATCGAACGGTGGGATAGACTGAGAGTTGTGGCTAAAGATCGCTTGAAACTTGAAAGTAAGCTACTGGCCAGTCTGATAAGATTAGATGCGCGCTTACAAGTGGCCAAGGGCTCGATCACGTGTATCCCTCCAACTCACTCTCCTGCTCTGGCGACGACTGCCGCGCGCTAAACTACTTCTAATCGACGACTTATGACCACGCTCTAGATAATGTCGGATATATATACGAAAGGTACGATTTTTTGCTCAAATTAGCTCTCACCTAGCTTCATCTGTCTAAAGGGACGCGCGTGTGGATCGCGGACAAAGACTCGGGCTGGATATCTGCAGAGGTTCAGAATGTCACTCGTACGGAGAATAAAGTCAAAATCGTGCTGCAGGATGAACGAGGAAAAGTCGGTTTTGTGCTGTATTTTTTGGCCTGGCTAATTGTTCGCGTAGGAACACACTATCGACACGAATGACCAAGATATTAAAGACCAGAAAGATGGCCTCCCTCCTCTGCGTAACCCACCTCTGCTGGAAGCCGTAGACGACCTTGCTACACTCTCTCATCTTAACGAGCCCTCTGGTGAGTCTTTTTTCGATATCCAGTTCGGCCAATGCTTATGCGTTTTCAGTCCTGCACACTATCCGGAACCGATATGCCCAACACAGTATATACACCTATTCCGGTATTGTGCTCATCGCCGTCAACCCCTTCCAACGCGTCGCACTCTATGGCCCCGAGATTATCCAGGCGTACAGTGGGCGACGAAAAGGAGAGCTTGAGCCCCATCTTTTCGCGATTGCCGAGGACGCCTATACGCGTATGACCAAAGACTCCGAGGGGCAAACTATCATTGTATCCGGAGAGAGGTAAGCAATGCCCGGTTTTTGCGTTTTCGTAGCTAACAGCTTTCTCAGTGGTGCCGGCAAGACCGAATCTGTAAGGTTCCTAATTTGACATCCTAGGCGCGCACTCATACCTTTGTAGGCCAAACTTATCATGCGTTTCCTGGCCTCAGCTGTGCCCGAGGGTCAACAACCCAAGGACAGGTCCAGAGCGAGCGCCGAGGACTCTTCGGAAATGGAGCAACAAATCCTCGCGACGAACCCTATCCTCGAAGCGTTCGGAAACGCCAAAACCACGCGAAACGATAACTCTTCCCGTTTCGGGAAATACCTTCAGATCCTTTTTGACGGGAAACAGAATATCGTTGGTGCTCGTATCCGCACATATCTTCTCGAACGATCTCGGCTTGTGTATCAGCCCGAGATTGAGCGCAACTACCATATCTTCTACCAACTCTGTGCTGGTGCGCCCAGTAAGGAGCGTAAAGACCTCGGCCTCGATACCGACGTCAGCAAGTTCGGTTATCTAAATGGTGGTGGTCCACGCTCTACTCCGATCAACGGTGTCGACGACGCAGAGGAGTTCCGTGCAACCCAGAACGCGCTCTCGACCGTCGGCGTTGGAATCGACAAGCAATGGTCCGTGTTCAAGCTCCTCGCGGCCTTGCTACATCTTGGGAACGTCAAAATTACGGCCGTCCGAAACGACTCGAATATCGACGACAACGAGCCGAACATGGTCATGGCGTGCAAGTTCCTGGGTCTCAGTCCTATCGAGTTCAAAAAGTGGACGACCAAGAAACAGATCACGACGCGAAGCGAGAAGATTGTGTCTAGTTTGAACGGCGCGCAGGCGACGGTCGTGAGAGACTCGGTCAGCAAATTCGTATACGCTTGTCTGTTTGAGTGGCTCGTCGCGATTGTCAACGAGAGTTTGTCGGGGGAGAATGGGGAGGGTGCGCTCAAGGCGGAGAAGTTTATTGGTGTGCTGGATATTTATGGATTTGAGCATTTCAAGAAGAACTCGTGAGTTTTCTTCTTGTCGCATCTGGAAACATGCTAATCTGGCCTAAGTTTTGAGCAATTTTGTATCAACTATGCCAACGAGAAACTCCAACAAGAAGTAGGTCCGGTTTTTCTTTTGGGTAGCCTCATACTCATCGTCCGCAGTTCAACGCGCACGTCTTCAAACTCGAGCAAGAAGAATATGTCCGGGAACAAATAAACTGGACTTTTATCGACTTTAGCGACAATCAACCTTGCATCGACATTATCGAAGGCAAACTGGGTGTTCTCGCGCTTCTCGACGAAGAATCCCGTCTCCCTGCCGGAACCGACGCCTCTTTCCTCACCAAGCTTCTCGGACAACTCGACAACCCCAAGAACAAAAACACATTCAAGAAGCCTCGATTCGGAAACTCGGCCTTTACTATTGCACATTACGCTCTCGACGTCACGTACGAGGCCGAAGGGTTTATCGAGAAGAACCGAGATACCGTTCCGGACGAACACCTCGCCCTTTTGGCCTCGACTCAGAATCCATTCTTCAAGGAAGTCTTGGACGCCGCGCTCGCTTCGACCCGTCCGTCCGAGAGTCCTCATCCTGGCACGCCCACGTTCTCCGATTCTGGCAGCAACAACTCGCGTCGGTCGAGTCTGATCCCCGATCCCGGACGCTCGTCGCTACTCCAGACTGGCGGTGGTGGAGGGGCGAAACGCCCTGGAGCTGTCGCGAAGAAGCCGACGCTCGGTTCGATTTTCAAGGGCAGCTTGATCAGTCTGATGGAAACGATTAGCGTCACCAATGTGCACTATATTCGATGTATCAAGCCGAACGAGGCTAAACGCGCCTGGGAGTTTACGCCTCAGCAGGTCTTATCCCAACTCCGAGCCTGTGGTGTCCTCGAGACGATTCGAATCAGTTGCGCGGGTTACCCGACTCGATGGACGTACGAAGAGTTTGCGGAACGTTACTACATGCTCGTGCACTCGAAGAACTGGAACGCTCAAACGGCGATGAAGGATCTGTGCAAGATGATTCTGAACGTGACGATCAAGGACGAGGACAAGTACCAAGGCGGTCTCACCAAGATCTTCTTCCGCGCGGGTATGCTGGCGTACCTCGAGGCGCAACGGTCCGACAAGCTCAATTCGCTCGTGACGTTGGTGCAAAAGAACGTGCGCAGGCGTCTGGCGGTGAACAAGTACCGCAATTTGAAGGCCGCAGCGATTACGGTGCAGACCTGGTGGCGTGGTGTGATGGCGCGCAAGTTTGTGAGGCAGGTTCGGGAAGAGGTCGCTGCGAGGAGGTTGCAAAAGGCGTCGAGGAGGTTTATCCAGCGCAAGATGTTTTTGGATGTGCATAACAGTGTTGTCGCGTTGCAGAGCGGTGAGTAAGCTGGCGTGTTGAGCCGAGGGGGGTTAGCTGATTTTGTGGGGTAGTGATTCGTGGAAAGCGGACGAGGTCGAATTTCAAAAATACGAGGCTGGATGTTGCTGCTACGCGTTTGCAGAGCTTTTTCCGTGGGATGTGAGTGATTTTTCCTATCTGAAGAATTGTGGAAATTAATTATCTTTCAGTATGGAGCGTCGCAAGTACCGTTCCAACTTACACAGCGTGGTCTGGATGCAATCCTGTATACGTCGGCGCTACGCCAAGCGCGAGCTGAATGCGCTCAAGATCGAAGCTCGGTCTGCCGCCAAGCAAAAAGAGATCTCGTATCAGCTCGAGAACAAAGTCGTTCAGCTCACCCAGAACCTGCAGCAACGTACCAGCGAGCGCAAGGCCGCCGAGAAACAGGTACAAGACCTTCAGCAGCAACTCACGGTATGGCAATCCAAACACGAAGAAGCCGACTCGCGCGCGCGCAAGCTCCAGACCGAGATCCAAACCACGCACGTACCCGCCACGCGGTTCGA
>WSTH01000310.1:0-28522 GCA_019616345.1 Ceratobasidium sp. 395
CACCCGCTGCCCCCGAAACCGAGTATCACCACCACAGCCAACGCTCCGACCACACGTGCGCCCCCTCCGCCGACGCAGGTCCAGACGCTTATCCCACCAGCGATAAGCCCCAATGCGACGGTGTTATTGTCGGGGATCGCACTTCCGCTGAACCCGGTGGTGGTGTGCCGCGCTTGGACCGGACCAGATGACGGGATCGACGCTGCGAGAAAATATATCGTCGACGTTGCGTCGGGAGCGCCGGATGTATCAGCGGCGCTTGCCGCGCTTGTTCGACCGGATGCTGAGCTGTCGCTGTGGGCGTTTTCCATTGTTTCGGGTGACGCTGCCGCGCCTCGTCTCGCTGCCCTCGACTTTCGCTCGCATGGACTAAGAGGTAATTAATTAAGTTCATTTCTATCAACTGGATCTGAGACAAGCTTATATTGCAGAGACTACACCCTCGCTATGTCGGCTCGACCTCGCACATCTGTACCCGTGCTCGACCCAGTGCGACCGGTCACCCATTCCCTGTGCCGAATGCGCCAAACCCCGGGCGCCCACGATCTGCCCGCTGGCCCGCACCGCCCCGAAGATCAGCCGGCCGATCCGACGGCCGCTGCGGCGCCTCTACGCATACTGGCTCGCAGCCTTGCGTTCCCTCGTTCTCGACCAGATATCCCACCCGCGCTTGTTGCCCACCCGTACAGGCGTCCTTGTTTGTCCGTCTGACAACCCTACTGGCGAATGGGGTAAGCCATGGCTAGACCCTACTCGGTACGTCTTTCGAAAGTGCTCGTCTGACCACAAGCGATCTCACCTCGGTTTTAACGCAGCACACTCACCCACGCTCACGTGCACATCTCCCTCGCACACCCGCTCCCCCGTCCATCAACGCCCACGCACATCCTAGTACACCTCCTACCGCACGCCACGCCTCTCACCCCGTTCCCCACGATCGCAAACCCAAGCCCAGGCACAGCCGTCCTCTTGTTGCCCTCTTCCACCCCGGCTTATGCACTCGCACCCTACACTGGCCCTGCTCCACACGGCTTCCTTTCATTCCTCTCTGGCCGAGGCGTCCAGCCATCTTCGGCCACCTCGCCTTGTATATTGATATGGCTCCCTTTACCGCCGAATAATCAATCTGGCGCCGCTTCTCCGCCGAACGCGAGCGTGAATGCGTTGCCCACACCGTCGGCTGCTACTCCTGCTGCTACCGCTCCGGCAACTGGGACGGGTGCGAGAGGGATGTACGTCGTCTGGCCGCGCGCGTTGTGCGTAGTCGATACATCGACCCCCTCAATCGATGTCGGTCGACTCCCAAACCTGCCCACGAACCTGATCAACACTGGTTCGACGACCCAAGCGCCGTCCAAACCACGTCGGTTCCCAACCAAAAATCCGTCCATCCCACATCCCATCATCCTCGCACAACCTACGCAATCCTCTCAGCCCTCCTCACAAACCCAATCACCCTCGCCCACAACCTCTCTATCGGGCCTTGCCAACTCGGCCTCGACACTAATCGACAGTATCGTGCGTGCACGCGAAAAAGAAAAAGAAAAGAAACGTGCGAGGATGGAGAGAGCTCGAAGTGGGAGCGCTGTGCCCATTCCTGTTCCGTCTACGCTCTCTGGCGCATCGACTCCTACTACTGCGACGACAACTACCGCTCCGCCTTTACACATCCAAACTCAAACTCCAACAGGAAGCGCGCTACACCCTTCTCCGTTGGCGAATACACCACATCATATGTCACCCGTCACACACACCCATCCTCATATGTCAGCCGTTTCGGCCTCATCCACGACCACTGCCGTTGGAGGGGCCAACATGTCCCCCGCGCGGTCCGAGGGGTTCGGGATCGGCATGGACCTATTTGGGGACCAAGAAGGTTTCGGTTCGGATACGACGTTTGGCGTTGGGATGGATGTCGACGCATTTGGGATCGGTGCAGGGTACAACACGAGTGGTCCATTTGGTTCTGCTGGGGGTTATGACACTGGTACCACTTCGACTCTAAACGGGGGAGGGGGACCCGCCGGTCCGACTTCTGTTGATTTCTTGGGAGATTTGTGGAGTGAAGGCGGTGTTGGCTCGAGCGTTGCTTCAGGACCTGGAACCGGACCGGTAGGAGGAGAGGATCCCAAGTCAGCTACGATGGGACGGAGAGAAGATGAAGATTTTGGCGCGCTCGCCGATTCTGAATTCGATATCTTTGACAGCTGGGGCGGCGGTGAACCGTCGACTATCCCACCCAGCGCCGTTCCCGTTTTAGACATCACTAACCTAGACCTCGGATTAGATTTTGGACCTTCTATCCCATCCGTGCAGATGCACGATCCAAACGAGGTGATAGACCTGGACCCGACCTCGCCTGTATCTATCTCGTCTGCCCCGACTTCGGTTCCGAGTCCTACGCCGAAGCCGTATTTCCCGCTTACGCCCCCTGAGGATGATGGTTATGGAGGAGCAAAGGGAGAGGGAGAGAGGAAGAAAGCTGGGATGTTTGATCCACTAAGGTTTACTCAAAAGTTTGAGGGTGTGGATGGGAAGTATCGGGGCGTGGATGGGAAGTTTGTGTTTCGACTTGGGAGGGGGGGTGTGGTTGACGTCGGGAGCGCGAAAATGGCGGACATCTGGAACAGGAAAGCGATCGAAGTTGAGGACGCCCAGATGACAGATTTAACTCGCGTCAACCGGCCCAACGTACCACAGATACAATCGCCGCCGCGATCCTGGTCTTACACACCGGTTGGACAGGAAACTCTAGGATCAACGACGACGCTCGTGGGCAGGTTGGATCGACTTCAGGTTAGGCCCAGGAGTATCTCGCACGCTGGATATCCGAGTGCGCAGTCGCTTCAGGTTGCGAGCTATCAAGCCTCGACCTACGCTCAGTCACCCCGGATCCCAACTTATACAAACGTATATCCTCAGTACCAACGCGGCCTTCCCACTCCAGCCCCTTCCCCCAGCTCACTCCGGCGTCTACGAGCCGGGTACATCGGCCTCACGAACCCCTCGGCAAAACGACTTCGGTCCCTCCGGCAAGCCCACACCCGAACCGAACCGAAAACCGGCCCGAGCGCTCTTTCCTTGTTCGCCAAAGACTGGGAAACCACCGCCGCCACTACCACTCGAGCGCCGTGTTCGCCCACCGCCACACTCTCCGATGCTGATTCGGATAGCGATTCGGATCATTCAGATGGTGGTATGTCGGTCGCGATTACG
The DNA here is from genome assembly GCA_019616345.1 of Ceratobasidium sp. 395. Lineage (NCBI taxonomy): Eukaryota > Fungi > Basidiomycota > Agaricomycetes > Cantharellales > Ceratobasidiaceae > Ceratobasidium > Ceratobasidium sp. 395. Next base: position 3,217 of record WSTH01000310.1, read on the forward strand.
AATGGTGGTGGAGGTGCGGCGTCTTCACGCGGGGCGAGTCCGCCGCTGAGCGCGATCACGTCGAGTGGGTCTGGGACGGGTGTTCCGCCCGGTCCGGCTCTCATCCTTGCGCACTTTCGACCGAGCGTGTTGGGGTCGGGTGCGGTGGGTGAAGTACTGCCATGGCCGGACCCTAAAGAACCCAAAACGCCCGCGCCGGGACCGGTATCAGTCCCGACTCCCGTCTCGCCGGGTGGGATCACTGAAGTGAGCAAAGCGACGGTGGAACGGGCCGCGAACATGCTCACGCGCGAGGCGGTGGACAACTGGACGTGGGGCGCCGAGTTTGGGGCGTACAACGGGTGGAACTCCGAGGTCTGCGCACCGAGCAGCCGAGCCGAACTTGTTTTGCTCGGGACGTGTCTCGCGGCGGTGGGGAGCAACATGACACTCCAAAAGTTGACGACCGCGCCCAAGGTCGACGTGGTGAGTGAGGTGCTAACGGATCGACCGTACCCGCATCATCCTCGATTCGAGAAGTTGAGGCATCCCAAGTTGGCGGTCGGGCATAGTGGGCAGGTCACGCAGATGAGTTCGGCTGTGTTGCGGTTTTGGGAGACGGTTGGGCTGGAGCCGGTTGGTGGGACCAAGGACGTACTTGCATTTGCGGTGTTCGAGGGTGGTGGGGATTCGGAGGATGAAAGGGCTGTTAAGAGGTGGTTGGAAAAGGTCGGGAAGGTGTACGAGGTGAGTTGGGTTTGATGGATGTGTTTGAGTGGGGAGCTGACATTTTGATAGGCGAGGAAACTTGGGAGGCACCAATTCGGAGAAAGTGGAGGGAAGAAAGGGGTTGCGCCGGTTCGTTGGGAAAACGTGACCGATACACTCTGTACGTGTTGTGTTTTTCCAATTGCGCTCGACGCTCACACATACAACCTAGACACCATCGTGGATGAACTACCCAACACTCAATCCAACTTGGTGTTTTATGTTATCCTCCCTCAATCCGCCGTTTGTGCCCCATGGTTCTCTTCGATGCTTCTCAAGATTGCGGGAGACACGTTCATCGACTCGCAAGGCTGTGGTCAATCCGTCGTCGTTCACCTTGTTCCCGCGGCAATGGTCTTCAATCATCACGCAGCTCCGCCCGATTCACGCCAACAGCTCGAGTATACGGCCTTGTCAGTATACGATCGTATCCAACGCACCGTCGCCAAACGGATCCGACGACGCATCCTTCATCTCTCTTTCCCTGACCATACCCGTGTACAAGTCCCGGCGTTCACCATTGCTCGTACGCTCACACCCCGCTTCCGATTCTCGATGGACTGGCCAGACAAGCACCGCGAGACAATGGATAGACACATGTTTTTGCATGTCGCTTATACGTTCTCCAAGTCTCGTCGGTGGCTATGTGCTGCGTGTGTGGACGAGCGTGGAGAGGCGCGCGAAACCAAGGTGTGGCGGGTATCTCTGGCCCCTGAGGAAGAGGACGAAGGAGAGTTGGACGAAGAATCTATTGACCAAGGGGCGCGAATGAACAAGTACGTGAATCTGGTTTGGCATTTCGCGATGAAGTTTGCGAAACGGGCTGGGATTGAGTGGAGGGTTGTGATCTGTCGGATGGGCGCTATGGGTGTAGAAGAACTTGAAGGTGAGTTCATTGTGCATATGGATTGTACTCGAATTCACCATTTCTTATAGCATGGAATACATGCATGCTGGACAGCCTACGCGATTACCGAACCGGGATTCACGTTTCTGTGCTTAGCTTTGACCAATCGTCCGGATTGGCCTTTGCTACTGGAGTTGCTCCGTCCATCAAAGCTCAAGTTGCTTCTGTCGGAACTCCTCCTTCGGTCATTGTCGACATCTCTTCCAATGACTTTTTGGCTCTTCCTGGGTTCGACACCGACATTCGCACTAGCCCAACCCTAGACTTGAACGCCGACCATTTATCCTGTGGTCTTCTGCCACTCGCTACCGCCCATTTCCTCCGCGCTCTAGACCCGCCAGTCACTCGTCCTCCGACCAAAGGATTCGACACCAAATTCGATGACCTGCCGTCTATCTCTATTTCATCTCAGCTCCACCTACTTCTTGTCGCGATGAGCCGGAACTCGAGCCTATGGAAGTCAGGTGGAGATCCGTGGCGCGAGCTATTGCATAGCTTTTACTCATTGTCCGTACTCACCCAGGCGCGGATGCCCTCACTAGACCCACTTCCTTTCCATTTGGCTATGATAGTGACGATGGCGAACGTTGTGGACAATCGGGACCTCGTGCCCACCGACTCGCTCTCGGATTGTTGATTGACTTTTCTTTGCGCATCATTATTGTTTTTTTGTTTCTTTCCGTTGGCTTTCGGTAACTTGTTGTTTTGCTCCATTGTGTTTCTTGCGCTGTCTGTCTGGTTTCTCGGCCATTGTACCATACTTCATTATGCATTATTCTAGTCAAGACGTCATAGCTACTCGGCCATGGATATCCTATCGATCTATGCGCGCCTTGCCTTCTTTTGATATATGAACGAACGGGAACAATTGATGTGCGGGGATTGGCTCGTAGCCGACCGAGAAGCGCCGAGCGCTGACGAGAAGCAGGGGTATTACGACAATCAGCGTTACGGCAAAATCCCAACGGACTGCCTCGAGGGACAGCATCATCGGTTGCGGGCGTCAAACTACCCAGGTAAACCAACCCCTGGAGCAAACGTGGAGCCTCCGTGAACGGTATAAAATCCCCTCGGTCAAAGTCTTTCCCCTCTCAAGTTTAGCCCAACACTCTACGTCACTTTCACCCCTATTCGTACTTCTGACTCACTCGCCTTCGAATCAAATGCCAGCTGTGCTCAATTCGATGCCTCAGCCTGCACCGGTAGCCCCTAAGCAGACTTTGAACTCCTCAGTGACTCCAGAGGCTATGCGTGAGTCTGACTACCACGCCTCTTACGGTCAATCAGTTGACGTCGTATGATAGCTTCTGGCAAAAGTATCATAGTTTTCTGCGACGGAACAGGACAGGATGGTCTCACTACGTGTAAGTGCTTATCTTAGTCTAGTATTGTTCGAAGGCATAACAATGTCTGTGCAGCCTTGACGGCCGGGGAGGCAGCGGCTCTGCGCAAAGAAAAGGCAGAGACGTCACCTATGACTCCGGCATTGCCCATATCACCATACCCCACCAACGTGTTGCGCTTATGTACGTACATTCAGTCTTGGTTTCAACCCGTTTACTGTGATTGACGTAAACCTATGCTCGGACAGCTCGGTGTGTTCCGTTGCGCGCCCCTACAGAGCCAAGGTAGGGCCAGATGTATGATGTCATCCAACGCGAAAGCTCACTCGAACACTTAGGCAATTACAGCTCGTTTTCTATCAAAGCGGCGTCGGCGCTGGCGACGACTTTCGAGGAGAGTCTGACTTTGGAGATGATTACGAGAGGGCTCGAGGGACTGCCACAGGTAAGCCTGGTTCTTGGGTGCTACGGTCATGTGAATTCTGACGCGACTTTGTGTATAAAGGTAGCAAGATCCGAGACGCATACAACTTTGTCGCTCAAAACTATGATGACGGTGACAGGATATAGTAAGTCAACCAAACGCTCCCAAACGCACTCGGGGTAACTCAACGATATAAAGCCTTTTCGGGTTCTCCCGTGGCGCATATACTGCTCGCAAAGTGGCAGGACTGATTGTAAGCCGATCTTTGGCGCTCCAGTTTAAGTTTAGCTAAGTTAGATCAGTGCCGGCTAGGGCTTCTGGACAGGCGCGAGATGGGCAAGTTCTTCTACTACTGGAGCGCGTTAGATCGGAACGACTCGAAAGTTGAGATCAAGCAAGGGAGAAAAGCGCGGGTTCAGTGAGTTCAAAGGTTCAATACTTTGGGAAAACGGAGAGCTGACCCGTTTTCGCACTTGCAGCTTTGTTGGAACTTGGGATACAGTCGGTAACTGGCAGTCATTAGGGGTGTTGTTTTATGTCTGACGCTTGGAATTGACTGTAGGCTCCGTGTACGAAGAACTTTCGTCGGCCAAACTCAACGCATTGACCCTGGTCGACACCGAGTAAGCATCTCATACTGCATACACCTTCAAGTTCTAGGTTACATTTCTGCACTCAGCCTCCCAAAAGGTGTTGACACCGCTCGACACGCGCTCGCGTACCACGAGAACCGCAAAGAGTTCCTGCCCACTCCCTACATCGGATATGAAAAAGACAGGGATGTCCAACAGGTTTGTACCACCCTTGAAAACTAAGATGAATTCGCTATTGACGATGAGCCAATAGGTGTGGTTTCCCGGAGCGCATTCAGACGTTGGAGGCGGCTACTACGAGCACTTGATCGCAGACCTCACGCTGTGCTGGATCGCGGTAAGCAAAATGTCGAATCAACTTATCGATATTACAAACTGAAAGTATCATTCTGTTCCATATAAGGGAGAAGCAATGAGCGCCGGTCTCGGTATCGACGAAGATTTTCTATACGACTGTTTCACCATGCTCAATTCCCCAGAAGTTCCGCCTGAGCTGCGCCTGCACTTTGAGAGGCGCAATATCCTCACCGTTGATCGTATGAAGACACTGATCAATACGCCTCATCACGACAAGGAAGTACCGCTCTCAAATGCCAGCCCGGAGTTTCTGTATCACCAAAGCTTGTGGGCTGAGCTTAGGGACGGCCCTGGCCCTGGCCACTCGTCTAAAAGGGCGTTTACAGGCAAAACGGGCGAGCCACCAAGGAAACCGCTGACGGCGCTCGAGAGGAAGTACTGGGAGAGGTGTAGATGGGATGTAAGCTTGTCCTGTTTCTATTGAGGTTGTCGGTGGACTCACTCGGCCACGTTAGCGACTTCTTCCGCTCCCAGTGGTGAGGATTGGGCAGCCTCGCGGCCAAAGCCCTGCTTGGAAGACTCAGCCGTTGCCGCAATCGCCCCCGCCTGTTGCTTCGCCTCCCCCACAAGCACCCGCGCCTGTGAGTGCAAATTAGAGCGCCGAGGTCTACAGTACTAACCGTTGTTTAGCCCCACCATCCTATCGAATTTGAGTGTGTGAGCGATTATATGCAGGGCATTAGGCCTCACTCGGCTGCCTAAAGCCAGTTTCCAATTCTATAAAATGCACGAGAGTATCAACAGTGTGAGTGAACTATTAGAAACGAGTTTATTTGAAACTTACCCGACCCTGATTCACATATTAGACTGTCGTCATCGCTAGTCAAACCTGCGGCCCCTCAGATCCATATTGTAGATGTTGTGTATATTCCTGTATAAACTGGTCTTTATGTTTTCTACCCCACGCGAGTATCGAGAATCATGGATTCATGCGAGATATGTGACCGAGCTGAACAGTGGCGGCGCCAAACCACTCGCCGCCGATATCCTCTTACAAGATAGAGTGCGTTAATCTTGACTACTCCAAGCGCGAATGAAATACAGTGCTCCCCTTTCCTACTAGTGCATTGTCCCGGGTTTAACGTGAGCGGGTCTATGGCCAGATGGAAACGCCGCCCGATGTCACTAAGGTGGAGCGAAGACACTTGCAATCGAACGACAGCGCATACATGCTGCAAATCTTTATGTCCAGCATGTAGTATTGTTGTGATCACTCTATCCTGATCGCATCCTCACTATAGGTCAAGGCATACATGGATCTTGGGAGGGTTTGTATGCGCGGTTTCTATGTGGCAGCTCCTGAAATTGGACCACGATCGTCGATCGTTAAACAAATGATATCAACATACATCAACTAGAAATTCGCAAAATTCTTGAGTGATATGTGGGGGAACAGCACGAGACTGTTGGGAAACGCTGCGTTCAAGAAGGGGGCGGTTCAAACAGGGTCAAATACGGGAAATTGGTCATCTACTTTGATTCCTAGCCGCCTTCAAGGCGAAAACGCCTGGCAGCTGAATAGGCCTGAATAGAAAGGCTTCAGGCCGTTCAGTCCACTCACGCACCCTTGCCTTACAGGAGGCCTGTTCAGTACTGAATAGTACTGAACAACTCTGATGAAATTCCGGCCAAACGACTTAGGAATTTGTCGCGTCCGGTCACTATTTCTAAGCCGGCACCTGGAGTCCGCCCCATCGGCCTTCCGGCATATTATCTTGTACCTGTCGTCTATACCATATAAGGTCGTATCCGCAATGACGAGGCTGATCAAATTTCAGGCACACACGTAGAAACATGTGTAAATCGCGTACCACCGCGACCCAATTTCGCCGAAACTCAGCCCAAGAGCTAAGAGTACAGTTGACGCCATAACTTCGCCTAGGGGTGTTTTCGCAAAATATTCGCATTGAGACATAAATGAAAGAAAACGAGCGGTAAAAACAGGTTACTGATACGAATTACAAATCGGCAAACACGGCGGTGTTGGCGAGGAGAACACGGCCGATTATAACAAATTACAGAATTGTGACTGACAATTGGTAAATGTTAATCAGTGCCGTTCAGTGCTGAACAGGCCTCCTGTAAGGCAAGGGTGCGTGAGTGGACTGAACGGCCTGAAGCCTTCTGTTCAGGCCTATTCAGCCGCCAGGCGTTTTCGCGATGTTGGTCTACCCTCTCGCCTGTTTCTAGCTCGACGGTCATACACGGGCCTATCTGCGGCATCTATTCAATAAACTACTTCGGGGGCCGGGATTTACTGCCTTGGTATTCGCAGTTTAGTCAGCGCGTATGTTTGTATAGTAGACAAGCCTACAGCATTCTCGCACAGTAACCATAAACAGGAGTCGAACTCCACAATCTAATTATTGGCTCTGTCTAGATATGTACTCAACTCTTTACATTCTGATTCTGCTCTGGATGAACTACATGGTCACTTATGTAATATATTCTAAGCAGATACTGCATCAGGAGGAAGGGTTGGCTCAAAAGTCGCTTTATAGCGGCTAAAGAGCAAAGAGTCTGCGGACTCTTTAATGCGGCCAAAAGAGCTGTAAAGAGCCGCGAAGAGCCACAAAGTACCAAAAAATTACCAAATAAGGCAAGTAAAGAGTCTGAAAGCGCTAAAAAGAGTCGCAAAGAAAAAAATAACCTGCTGACTCTAAATTGAGCCCAAGGTTTCCTCTGATGTGAGCGGGATCAAGACAAGAGGTACTTGTCTACATGGCTGAATAAATGGCCAATAGGCCAAGTCATCTCTCTTGAAAAAGTTCAGCTATACCCCTGGCTTGCTAACCTACTGGATGACTGTAGCTGCCCCGGGACGAAAGCATAAGAAGTAACTACAAGAATGTGATTCAGACTTAGACTGCTACAAGGGGGCAGGCATCACAACTTATCTCACTCCAAAGGTGTAATTAAATTATGGATTGCTCTTTTAAGTCGTTGATTTCTAGTTTCTAGGAGAACTACACTTCCCGGAGTCTGGAGTCGGATAGCTACACTTGATGTAAATTTTTACAGTCACGCTGCGAACACATGTCTTCCTGCCCGTGCGACTACAGTACTCTGCGGGCGATTAGACACGTCTTGAGGAACTGTCCGTTACACGCACATGCCCGCCATCATCTGCGGCGTGCGCCAGTGTCGGTTCAGCTCGAAACCCTGTTTGGCTCATATAAAGGTCTTAGGGCCATTGCGGCTTTTCTCCTTTCCTCTCCTACGGCCTGTATGAAATTTTAGTCTACTATATAGTTAGTTTAATTAGGTAGTTTACTTCTTTTACTTCTACTTGGGATTTGCAAGTCTCTTCTTTACGCTGTTAGCTCGCTTTTCACCCTTTTCACTTTCCCTGTTGTCTCTGTTCTCATGTGCGGTTCGACCGAGAGTTCGTGTAGCACAATACATAAGGATGTATTCAAAAAAAAAAGCTGCGAACACGTGACTATTCAAACGCTCTAACCGCTGCAGTACCCAATAATGTCCTCGTGGATGGCTAAAAAAAAACATGGAAGTCGCAGTCAGTAGCGTATATGTACATGCTGCAAGAGAATTCGAGCTCAACCGAGCTTGCGGACGGGGTTTTGGACAGGTTGAGGCTGAGAAGAACGCTTGGATAGTGACGTGTTCGCAACGTGATCAAGCCGATAGAACGGTTCCGCAACCTGTCTATTGCGGTCGTGGCTACATGGGGACCGAGAGTCAGGGTGACTGAGGGTATGTCTTTGAGATTTAGCCGTGTATGTCCGAGGATACGGTGTTTAACGGGAGTTTTCAAAACCGTTTCGAAGCCGTTTCCCAGATGAGCGACATGTATACGAGCAGTACAAAAATAGGAAATAAGTCGCATGCTCACCGCTCCAGTCTAGGCCTCTGTGACAAACCCCAAAATGCAAACAGGTTTCAACAAACACATATTTTAAACACGTATTTGTACACGTTTAAGTGGGCTTTAACGGGATTTCAACCAGAGCTTGAAACGGATAATTCGGATAGCCGCGTGGATAAATCCGCAGATGTTAAGCGCATCCGGATGGAAGCCGGGTAACACAGCCACTGTATGCGCTGTCCTTAAATCTGGTTACATGCATATGCCACTCATATGCCATTCGTGTGCCATACTACAACATTTACATATGTTTTTCTAGTTTCTGAGAGATAAAGGCGGGGAGGCCGGGGAGTAGTGGGGTCTCATACTACGAACCTATGGCTATCTGGGCTTGAAAAGACGCCAACAATTGATCATCAGTCGTCCGCACGAAAACGCTTGTTCAGCGTCGACCGAGGAGGACGTCTGATGCCAGGACGCCAGAGAATATGGTAATTTGTGACAGGAGCTGGCTCACCCGGCACTGCAAAGAAATCCCTCAGTAACCTCGTTGTGTTCCTCTACCTCAGCATCAGTCAAAACAGTTATGCCCTTAATGCGACCCGTTACGTGTTCGCGTGGAGGTTCATGTGGTGCTGGACACCAAACTACTAGTGAGGAGTAACATCAGAACTCGGGGTGTCTTGAAGCTACTACTCTCTGTTTTTTGGGATAGTATTCATATGCAAAATTCATTTATAGTCCACATAACTCCGGAGTTCAGAGCTTCCAAGGTCAGACTCAGTCAAGACCTGAGTAAAGCGTCTGCGGTTGCCTATACGTCTCACTTCCTAATTTAAAAATCCTGTTTGCACTTTTGGCTTTGTCACAGAGGCAGACCCCAACTTACAGGTCTATGAAGTTGCGCCTACGTCTGCATGCTCTCCGAACGGTTTTGGAACCTTAGCGGGTCTTGAAACTTGGTTTGAAGACCCAAATCGCATTACATATTGTAAAAACCGCGTGTAATGTCGTCCGTTTCACCACCTAGCGGATTATCAAGTATAAGTAGTCTACTCATCCACCAGTCGTTCCTCATCATCTCGTTTTTCAGTGCTCATGTTGCAATGTCTCAGTACCGCTACGAAGCTGCCTCTACCTCCCAATCTAGCTCAGCCCCCCGTACATACAGCACCTCAGCACCGTCTATCTCGACGGTAGCTGAGCAAAACAGCGCATACACTACTCGCGATCGCTGGACTGCGGTTCAGTCTTCTCCGGTTCAGGGGTCCGACGAGATTCAGTCTCCTACAGTTCAGATAATGGGCGGCGAGCGGTCGCCTCGCAGCGTACGGTTCCAAGAGGCTTCGATGCAACCCCATAGGTCTCAGCACCGGGCTGACTCGCCTGTCTCGCAAGGCAGCGCACCATCTCTCGTTCACTCAGCTGGCGAACACGGCGATAACTTAGAATGCCCGCCTACACCTGAACAGAAGCCCACCGAGCTTGCACCCAAACGTTCCTGCTTGAAGCCCCGAACACCGGCCCACAACGCCGCGCTTTCTACTATTGAGCAGATTGCGTTCGAGGTCGACGACAACGTTGTGGCTTTCGAGCACCCCCGAAAGCTTGATTTCGAGACTCCCGAACCGGCCTCGGATATCAACGCCGTACCGCGCCTGACCTATACCGTACAGAACAAGCCACTGTTTGAGCATATCCACAAGCTCGAGAGCCTCCAGAGCGAACTGGACGGAATCCCATCCTATGGTGACTCTATGATTAGGAAAGCTCGCAAGGCAGCGGGCTCAAGAATCCAGCAAGAGCTCGATGGTTTGGCGCGAATCCGAGTTCGGCTTTGGTGGCAGAAGGTACATATTTTCTGCTCGTTTAAACACAACAGTTTAATGGCCTGGTTTCCCTATTTCAACAGTTCAAGGGTGTCTTTCGCAGGCGACAAACCAAATCGTCAACTTGATCATGGCCTGGTTGTGTGGAACAGCTCCTTAGTGTTCGTACGGCATCTTCATTTTACTTATTTTTCACCGCCATTTGCACTACATTTTATTGTTATTAGCTCCATCAATCCCCTATTTTATTTACATCATTTGATACCACTCCATGTTCTAGCTTCCAATATTATTTGCAGCCATTACTCTACCGGTGCACACCAATTTGGGTGATATTTGCTAGATATCAGTATTTCAGCTAAGGGACTTTCGCCGGCTAAACTCAACGCGTTGACCTTAATGGTTGGCGCCGAGTACGCAACTAGCACCGCATATATTTTCACTTCCTAAACTAAACTTCCTGCATTTAGGCTCCCAGAAGATGTTAGAACCGCTCGAGATGCCCTTACATACTGTACGATGAGAATCGCAAAGAGTTTCTTCCTACCCCATACATCGGATACTACAAAGATAGGGATGTCCAGCAGGTCTGTAAGACCTTTCAAAACGAAGATAAGTTCACTACTGACACCGAATCGATAGGTATGGTTCCTCGGCGGAGCGCATTCCGACGTTGGGGGCGGTTATTGTAAACACTTGATTACAGACCTCACGTTGTATTGGATGTCAGTAAGCAACACGCTCGTCAGCTTCTTAACATCATAGGCTGAAATAATGTTTGTGCTCCTCATAAGGGAGAAGCAGTGTATCGACGACGACTTTGTATACAACCGTTTTACTCTCCTCAACTCTCTAGACGTTCCGCCTGAACTGCGCCTCCATTATGAGAGGCACAATATTCTCACCGTTGATCTTATGAAGACATCGATAAACGCACCCTGTCATGACAAGGAAGTGGCACTCTCAAACGCTAGTTTAGAATTCCAGTACAATTAGATCTTGTGGGTTGAAATCAGGGATGGCCCTAGCCACTCTTCTGAAAAAGTATTTCCAGGCAAGCCGGGTGAGCCACCAAGGAAAGTGTTGACGGCACTCGAGAGGAAGTACTCACGTTTAATTTAATAGTCGATCATATGTAGATTTCTGCGATCCCGCTGCATAAATGCATGCACATGACTCAATGGTAGGGATTGTGTAAGCCCTCTAGAGCGCGGATGGTCCTAGACCGTTTCGCGGAACGATTACCTTTATTTCGTCCCGCTGTTTAGCCTCATGAGCCACTCACTCTCGGCTTTCAGCTTCTCACAGCAGGTTCTCGTAAACGTGGGTTGCTATTAGAGTCGTGTAGCAATCGGATTGTGTCTAGCCTCAAACTGCTGCGCTCATTGAACCTAATGTCTGCCTATATGCGTGGTGATCATCACAATTCACTCCCTCCGGTCGAATAGTCAACGGATCTTTCAACTAGTACGATCTTCTAAATCACCTTTGCACTTGTTCACATGATTATTCGCCGCCCTAAGCAAGTCTCACATTTCAAAGCTACCGTTGCCGAGACCAAGATTTTGCAGCACCCTATCAACCTCTCGGTTTCACTGTTAAGGCCAAAGCCTGAGCTGCCCCAAAGGCGAGGGTCCAGTGATAACAAGCCAAGGCTAAGCATCAAGCGCATGCGCTCTACTTAAGTGAGTTCAATACGTGTTTTCTGGAAGGCTGGTTAATGATGTCTGGTTGCTTCGTTGGCAGATATTCTATCGAGTTCTCTATTTAAGTCTTGGTTATTTCATTCATCGTTTTGTCATTAGCTTATTCTATTTCACATACGATTGTATTTTTTATAAGTACCGCGCTGGTTCGTTTCTCGCTAGGTTTTTGCGGCAACGGTGGTTAAGTTATAAAGCGGGCACTTTTCAATTACAAATTGTAACGCCCGGACACTTTTTGCTTAGTATACTGAACCGTTGCCGACCCCACATGGACCTATCACAGCGAGACATGGCTAGTCAATTCACCTGCAGTCAGTCTTTACAATGCCGTACGTTTTTTTTTTCGTATTTATCTTATTTTTTTCGGTCAAGTTCTGACCCGCTAAGGTGGAAACTGCCAAAATGGCCACATATCCTTCAACGTCTTAAGCAAGTGAGTATGCTCAAGTTCAGGTCACCAAACAAGCCTTCAGCCAAGCACTACGATCCTGTAAGCTCTCCCCTCCCAACGCACCGACGAGTCTGCTTGTTTCTGGTCTATTTGACCAGCTACGGGATGGATGACAAATCGCACAGCCACCCAAGCCGGTGGCTATTGATACCAGCTTTTGGATATGTTCAACAGCCGAATAACCCTGTACCTCGTTCCAAGTGCAGATGGACTTTGCCGCTGTCTGTGCCGTACTATACACACGTCCCGCTCAGTGCTCAACCGCACGACCACACAACTATAGGATACCTCCCAGATCTTCCTTTTGCTCTTGAGCCCAGCGGCACGGTTGACGACCCAAACACCTCCGAGCCTCGCCCATACACATGCTACCCCAATGTCCCGCGTTCACCTCATCCACTCCAACTATATGACTGCTCGGTCGCGGCTTACCTCCCAAACCCGCAGTTTGCCTATGATGTTGAGGTCAATCCTATGGAGCCACCATCCAATTGCCCTCCCACATCCGTATCTATTTCGGCATTATTTTTGTGCTTTGGGCCGTGTATTCACTGTCGCTTGGAAACCTTGTTCCCTTCTGCGACCTTACGAGACACAAATGGAAACGAATCCTTGTTGGCACCCACGCAATGTTCAGCCAAACCCCAGACCACTCATGCAAGCAATACTCTTTTGGTGAGTTTTTCACTATTTTACTGATATGTGCTAGTTGATAAGATGTAACCTTTGTGCCTCTAGAGTTTCGAGGAAATCGTCCCCCACCTGAACAAACGAGGGTGTCCAGATCTGACTGATGACATGGATCTAGCATCGTACAGCGACGTTCCTGTTAATGGTGGTGGGTTGGGAGATGTATACAAGGGAAAGCTCAAGGACGGGACTCCGGTTGCTATCAAAGTGATAAGGTTAGCTAGCAACCCCTCGAGTGAAGCGGTTCAGAAGCACCTAAAGGCAAGCCATAGAATTACATTATCAAAGCTTACCGCTGAAACTATCGTAGTGTGCTACCCGGGAGCTCTACGTTTGGTGGAAATGCAAACACAAGAATGTACAACGTCTGCTTGGGCTGGTCGAGTTTCGCCCGGGTCAACTTGGGATGGTTTCACCGTGGGAAAAGAATGGGAACATCAAAGGTTATTTAAGGCTCAATCCAATGGCAGACCCGTGCCAAATAGTGAGTCAAGCCCGATTGTTGTCGACAGCGGTTTTAACAATCATCAAAACCAAGAGCGCTCAAGTCGCAGAAGGTCTCTCATACCTTCACCAAGCCGGTGTGGTTGGTAATCTTTCTAGTGTAGTGGATGTTCAATAAGCTGATAAAATTGCCCTAGGTACACGGAGATCTCAAAGCAGTGAGTCTAACATTGCCATCTGACAATCACAGAGTTCCTAAACTACTTATAGGAAAACATCCTCGCTTCTGAAGACGGAGCGCCTATGCTTGCCGATTTCGGATGCTCAATGCTAACGCGGGAATGGACTCTACCGATTACAAGCTCAACTCCAGCCCACGGTACGACACGATGGGCGGTAGGTCTCTTTCTCTCGTAAAGAGATTGACTACGTTCATTAAATTTCTATAGGCTCCGGAGATTTTGAAAGGGGAGACTGTTTCAAGCTCTCCAGCGGATGTATATGCACTCGGGATGGTGAGTTGACATTCGTCGTATCGCAGAAGCGAACATACCTAACCGATAAATTCGCACCTAGACCATCTTGGTACGAGCCATAACTGTGCTTAGCTTTATGACGCTTACCTGTTCAAATTAGGAAATGATGACCGGCGAACTGCCATGGTCTGAACACCCAAATGTTGCGGCCGTGGTGACTGCCGTGATATTAAAAGGGGCACGCCCTCGCCGGCCCCTGGAAGTCATACCTAACTCTAGGCAAGGCGACAACTTATGGAGTCTGCTGGAGCGGTGTTGGATTTCCGAGCCAACCAATCGTCCTACTGCTGCGGAAGTTGGAGCTATTGTAAGAGTCGAACCTTCTAACCTAATGGCGCCTGCTGACGTTGTCTATATATGTAGATGAATCATATCAAACGTGACCAACTACAGGAGGTGGTTGGATGAGCCTATGCTACGCGCCCGTTATGAGACAAAATCATCCGTTTCACCATGCTTCATCTATCCTATTTGTATCACAGAGCCTTTCATTAACATTACGATTCATGTGACGTAAAAGCTATGGACTAATAATGTATGCCAAGTAGGGTGCGTTCAGTATCTTACTAAATAATGACCGTGTCAGCAAAAACCGAGTCAGTGACACGTTAGTAATCAGTCAGTCATGTGACGTGATGTTACTTACATGTCAGTATTGCTTGCTAAGCCTAACATCCGCCACTCGCTGAGGATATCTACATCGCTAGATTACCCCATAAATCACCACGGTAGACTTGAGTAATGCTGTCAGTATAAACGCTCAGATATATGTGCATTCTCTAACACCACGATCTTGAAAGGACCCGCAGCGACCAGTCTTGCAGTCCCCGTCAGTGTCGACGAAATAAACCACCTGTGTCTACCTTTTATACCATCACCCCTAACACAGACGCTAAGCTTTTGAAGCTATCATGAAACGAGTCAGCACAAAGAGTGACCCTCCTCCCGATCAACTGGCTCGAATATTCACTCGATCATGCTACCTTGGCAGACAAGAACCACGTCACGACAATTGTTTCTATCAACATGTTGCTGAATCAATGTACGATTAAAGCTACAGTATCTGAGACTGACACCTGGCCTTCACATGAGTCGGTATGCTACACAGTACTCAGCATTTCGTCGCTAGAAGTCAGAACTCGGTGTTGTTACCAAGACCGTGCTGGCAGGCACAACTCCAGTCGGTATGGAAAAGTAGAACCGCTTCGGAACTGTTTACCGAGCTATTACCGATGAGATATTCAGATTTCTCACCAACATCGTAGAGCTTTCCCTATCTAACCAGTTGAAACCTGGCCATTTCACTGATTGTATGCGCTTCGAGTTATTTTTTGATTATCCAGAATTGTCACTTGCTACTCTCACCCTCACAAACCCACGGACTCACTATGCGCCATATCACTTCTCAACTGTCCACGACAAACCAATTCCAGTAGAAATCCGGGTGCATAGCGTTGTACTTATGAGGGAGCGTATCCGGAGGCAGTGGAATCTCATTCCTCGTTTGACGGGCCGACTCCTACTCCCAAATTGCCACCAATGACTTTGAAAGTGGCTCTAATGACACTTTGTTATCTGTCGTACGTGTCGATACGGTGAGACTGAGTATTTCATGCATAACCGCGTGCAAGTCACATGTCATTTCTAGACTCCTACACCGCCAGGTGATCGGGGTCAATAATTTGATATGACAGTTGTTTGGTTCTGGTAGCAAAACCCGGACATGAATTTTATGAACTCAGCTTAATATGTCTTTCATGCCAAGAGTAAAATTTATGCTACCAGTTCTATAAAATTTATATACCGGTTCCATGACATTCATACAACATGTTTTAACACCCTCTTAAATGCTATTTCAAGACTTTCGTACCTCCTTAACCACCAGTGTTACGAGCCAATCCTACACCCGTTCTTGCTCATGCAGTATTTGAATATACGGCTTTTCAGCCACGTAGCACTCCAAGCGTGTGGTTATAACATATAATTACTCATAGCTAGCTACATGATATACAAAAGGTAGATAGGAAATACATTTACATGTTGAAAGGACCCGGCACCTAGTCGGGAGGATGCAACAACGTCAGGAAAAACCCCCCGGGCAAATTTAGTGTTATTTACCGTTATTTACCCATTTACCCTGTTTGCCAACCCCCCCCTGAAACCGACCGTTATTTACCCCCTATGAACCTAATTTTCCCCACTCACGAGTCAATCAGATGAAATTTACCCTCAGGTGGTTAAATTTACCTTCTGTTAGGGCTAACCAGCCTCATAGAGCGGTAAATTTACACTCCGAGAGGTGAATTTGTACGCTATACAGGTATATAGTATAAATCGAGGTTGAAATGAGCAGGCATTTACTTCCTGGGCTAGTTGTTACATCAGGTGAGAGGTTTATGAGTACACGTGCACTCGCCACATATATCTCAATAATTATACATTCACTTTATCTATACAAGCCACATATGCGCGGAGACGAAAGGTCTATGGTACATGTATGAAAACAATACGTAGAGCAAAAAGGGTTGTTGGTCACGATAAGGAATACCAGAGGATGTGGGTAGTTGTGAGTGTACGAGAATACTGTTATGTTCGTCCGGAAGACAAACAAACATGTGGCGGCAGAATTTACAAAAAGCAACCGCGAATAGGTAGCCTAGGGGAATACACAAAACAACGTATGTGAGTCGATTTTGAGCACATCCGTATAGCGGGACACGTACTCAGTATACAACTGCGCCGGCCCTGTGCGAGAAGCGGCATTGGTGTGTCTGCAAGGACACCAGAGGGCGCATCAAGTGATGGACAGGGTGTTTCGACACAAGTCAAAGGCGTCAGCAGTCGTTAAATAGAAGCTTAGCCGCAGAAAAAAACATGCTTACGGGCTCAGTGGCAACCCACCATTGAGAGATCGGCGGACTGCGCGTTGGTGGCAGCGCTGGATGGAAGGCGAGATGGCCGAGGGACTCTTAGTGGGCTGCACGAGCCTTGGGCGGTGGTGAGTTGCTTGATTGCATGTCACACGAGTGCTGTTGGAAGGTGAGGATGGGTTGGCGTCGAAGGGCAGTGGTGGAAGAAGTCAAGTCGAATTGCTGTGTGGCTGCGTATTAGTATCTAATTGAAGCGCCGGGCTGCTATCGGGCCGCGTCAGGGGCCGCGTCGCCCCTTACTCAGCTCCTTCGACACCCCGCACGAGCTCTCTTAGGCCCTCACTTGCACATACTACCACCACCCTCTCCCATCCTCCGCCATTCGTTCTGATGGCCACTGATCGACACTTGCCACTCCACGGCTCGTCGCAAAGACTGACCCTCGGCCCCGTTGCCCTTGCCCGTATCCAGTGAGTTGAATCCCCTCGTTCACCCTTGGACTCTAACCCACCCGTGCCAGTCTGACGCAAAACTAACACGGATACGCCTCCTGCCCGGCCCATATACTCACCTAAGACCACCCGGACCTGCCCCGCTGCCTTCACCATCCACTCTGACCCGCCTTCCACGCCCTATGGCCGCGCCCCAGATGGAACTACCAACGCACCTGCGCCCAGGCACAAACGCGTACCGCCGTGGTTAGTAAACCCTACCGCATAGACCGTAACCGCATACTACGCCGAGTATAAGGCACGACAGGACACGGTGCGGCCGCGAGACACGCGCCCCGTGTTCCCCATCGTTGCGCCCGCCTCCGCTCGTCATAATAAATGACCCCCTATTGATCGTGCTCATGTGTATCCATACAACCCCGCGCGCGATTCTTTTGTATCGTTGCTGATCTCGCTCTGCCGGACCAGTTCCTCTCACTCCTGCTCGCCCCCAGATCCGTCAAGCCGTCTCACGGCTTGGACGCGCGTACGCACTCGCCCATCAGCGTGAATACGCCTTAATACGTTCAGTAGGCACCCTCAACCGGGCCGCAACCGCTCACCCCGCCGAGAACGCGACTCGAGGAGATACGGCACGGCCGTGGCTTACGCCACTCATGTCCCCGTCCGTTGCGCCCTAGCCACATCCTCTGGGCCCGAACTCCAAAAAATGTTCGACATGCGCGGAACTGCGCATTTTTGCCAGCCGCATCCAGCGTGGCGGCCCGTTTTCGTCTGAGATGATTGCCTGTAGTATCGTTCGTTGTGTTTGTAATGTTTAGAATGCAATGTACTTATTCATTCCAGCCCCAATTGCGCGCCACGAACATAAACTTAGAGCCACGTCCTATACGACAGCACAAGCACTATATACAACGGTAAGCCTATTTTCATCCTCTCCCAGCCTTAACTATCCATTTTCCCCTCTACTGCATAATTTACCACCACCGGCGGATTTGCCTCACCGGAGGAAAATGATGAGTAAATGATCTAACACAAGGGAAAACGAGGGTAAATTGGCTTCCCTCTATCGGTTACATGATGAAACCGACCCGGTTTGCCGAAAAGCGGCAAATTTGCGTTCGGGGTTTTTCCTGACGAAACAGCCACAAAAGTTAGCTCGTATAACGCGACGGTCATCCTATGGAGAGCTTAGAGGTGATACTTAGTGAGCACCTATATAAGTGGGTAGCAGATACAAGACGTGATTCGGTGGGGACAAGTCGGAGAGGAGAGTTGGGAGGTTGAGGGAAGAACTAAGTTGTATCTACGGCGTGACGTGGCATAAATATATTTGCTAAGCGCGGACCCTAAAGAACGCGCTTACCCTTGCTGCCGTGCTGAGAGTTCGTCAAGTCCACATGGCCTGCCCTTAATTAGATACTGGAGTATAATATTTATGTGCTCGTCATGATTTGGAAACACTTTTGCCAATACAAGGGCCTAATAGTATTATCATCCCTTTGCGCTGGCACTAAGGGACAAAAATTTATACTAATGGGTCAATAAGACGTGTTTGTTGATACCACGCTTCCACTCTATCACCTTGGTTACAGTATCCAAGCATGACAACTGTATTCAATTTACAAATACTATATATAACGTACACATTAAACTGGGGGCGTTTATAGAACGTCCCCGGTCACCTGGCGGTGTACCCTAATGCCAAGTTCCTTGCAGTCAACCCTTATCAGACGACTGCGCCGCCCGACAGTCTTCCTGGCTATACGTAACTAACCATACACGCTCCTACTTTGTTTCATATGTGGGAGTATACTTTTCTCCTATATTGAAAGCTTGTAGAGAGTCTTGTTCGAACGAAAGTCGAGTTTAATGGTCGGGAGCGAGTCATCATTGCCACGTGATAGCCACCCGCATGACATTTGTCGGTGATAATTTACGAGCACGTGAATCTTTTAGACTTTCACCGAGCAACCATCGAACGTATCTTTATGGGTTTACGTGCTCAACCTTACTGAAATAACTACCAAAATATCCCTGGTAACCACGTCATCTATCGATAATACCATCCATTCGTATATCTTGAGAATCTGACTCAAACTTGAATACCCTGTTCTCTCCGACCACTGAACTAACTACCAAGCTATGGAGCTATCATCTCCATCGCCTACATCTGGCAGCCCGGAAGACTCTACTCCAGCCTGGCACCGATTCTCAAATATGGGATTAACAGCTGCATCTGTCGCCACCGCTCTGGGGTTTGAGGCCGCCACACGAGGTACACAATTAGGGGTACGTATCTCGTCTTGCGGTTCCTACCTTCTCGTCGAGGCTATATAGGAGTAGCCTTTCAACCCCATAGATATTATTTGACTATCTCAATGCTCACCCATATATCATAGTTTCAAATCACCCGAGGTATTACCTCTGCTATTGCGTATAATTCGACCGCCCTCGCGGAGCAAGTCGTCTTTGGAGGATCCATAGGCGCAGCCTCCGCCATTGGAGGGGCAATCAACTCGGCTTTCTCTTTTGCTGAAGCCTTAGCGCTCGCCCCTATTCAACTTGGACACAATCTCGCCAGCACGTCCCTCGTCGCGGCTGCTTCATCTCTTGATTTGCTTATCTGGCTGTTTGGAACACAAGAAGTCGGCTTCTCCTTGGCTGAATTCGGGACTCTGGTACAGAGAGAATGGACCAATCCTCCTGGTACGGAGAGCTTGCCGAAGGAACGGTATGGAGCTGCTAGCATCGCGAGGGCTTTAGTTACGTGGGCAGCTTTACAAGATGCAACGAGCGCATGGGGGATGAAACGATCTTTGAAGGGGGCAAAGGAAATACCTATGAGCGTATGGAAAGGGCAATCATTGCGCGGTGGAACGGGCTTAATGCAGAGCGCAGAGCCCGAGGACGACCCGGATGACTGGGAGATTATTATAACTTCGGATGAGAAACTCCCCGATGACGGTGGGACGCTTGTCCAAGCTCAAATATCGCACTTTCGCCCTCCTGGAGCGTATATATGGGGAGAGCCCGAAGAGGAGCCCGAAGACATTAAAGCGCCTGAACCCCAGGACAAACTTTCTGCTCGGCGCTCAACCAGCGCCGGTATGGCTAGGCGGGATAGCAAGCCAGTTTCTACCCCTGTAGTCGACTGGGCTAATCTTCGACCAATTCTACGTCGTATGTCGCATATGGTCATCGGCGGGTATGGCGGCGCGTCCTTCCTCTTCTTTGGCCTGGCCTTTCCATCCGTCGGCGAAGCAGCCGCTTCGAGTCAACCACCTAGTACCTCGGCCCCTTCATCGCCGCCATCTATCGCGCAAAGGAGACAAACAATCGCCGATGTTGTACACAAAGCCGAATCCGAAGCTCGTGTGCCTGCATCCCAACAGCATACCGAACCTCGACGTACATGGTGGGGGCTCATAACGGGACAGCACGATCAAGAAATATTCGAACGGTTTGCCGGTCATTCGAGGGCAGAGTCGGCTGTAGAGGAGAGCGGAAAGAAAAATACAGCGATATTGGGCGATGCAGCGCGGTTGCCAAGATTTTGGGTGTTGACGGACCATGCAAGAAGACAGGTTGTCTTGGTGTTACGAGGTACGTAGGATTACTTTTCTGATAATTAGTGACTGAAACTAGAAGCGAAACAGGCACATACTCTTTAAATGAACTTGCTATCGTACGTTGCATTTATACCGGTTCACACTCTGGTGTCTGAAATTAGCTTCAGGACTTGACCTGCGACCCAGTACCGTTTAGTCCTGCGAAGGAAAAGCCACTTTGGTCAAAGCCTGGCACCTCAACTGGAGATCAACCAGCCGAGGAGGATGAACCTCACTTCGTGCATGGAGGAATGCTTAAGACGGCAGAACTTATGGGGTTACATGGCAAACCGGTCCATACTGCCGTCGCGAATGCTCTAAGAACTAACAGAGGCTATGGTGGGCAGTTTTTATTGTTCTGAATTCCATATCAATGGTTACTGACCAAATGCGTTAGAGTTGGTTCTGACTGGTCATTCCCTGGGGGCTGGAGTCGCCTCCCTGCTCGCACTTGTAAGTTGAATATCGCCTTTCTCACCACAAATCAGCTGAACACTCTTAGATTTGGGCAGACCCCTCTACAGGACTCACCGTCCGACGCAGCGGTCTTCCGTCGCACAGACGCGTAACAGCTTATTGCTTTGGTCCACCATGTGTCATGTCCTCTCACCTTTCCAAACTCGCCAAGTCGATCGTTACCTCGTTTGTTTATTCGCATGATATCGTATCGACGTTGTCGCTCGGTTCCGTGCGGGATATGCAGCGTGCGGCCGCGTGGTTGTGCTTTGGAAGTGGGGAGGAAAGTTGTGGGAACGTCTTGAGCAAGGCTACTAGGAGGCGGTTTGGTAGGGGAGGAGAGGAAGAGGACGCAGAAGCCACCGCGCAATGGGTCCGTCTGCTTCACGTATCCGTTGATTATCGGAGGCTAACACCAGGCTGGCTTAGTTGCTGTCGTTTCGCAAGACACTTGAGGCGAACATGAACATGGCCGATCTGTTCCCTCCTGGTCGGGTGCTCTGGGCGCTCAATGACTGTGATGTGCTACAAGAGACCTTAGAAAGCGTAAGTCCAGTTGATAGAGAGCCGGGCGTTTTACATCTGTTTGAAATTGAAGATGTTGAGCGTGCATTTTCGCAAATTGTGTTTTCTCGAGATATGTTGTCGTGAGTATCCGGTGCTTTTTGTGACACAAGCTATGCTGACGACGGCTTGATAGGTCGCATCTACCACACAACTATAATCGAGTGATTCAAGAGCTGCTATAACGGAGATATTCTATCAAGAAAGCACATTATTGCGATACAAATACTATACAATGATAAATAAATCGTGAAACGCCACGTCTATGAGTTTTCGAGTTGGTCCCGAGGCCGGTAGGTGATCCCTCGACTCTGAAGGTCATCTATTACGTCTTCTGGTACACGTCCAGAGACACGCACAGCGTACATCCCTTTTACATATTTGTCTAGCGGCCAGAGTTAGACGCAGAGTGACATGTCTAGACGAATCCTACTCACGGACTCGCTGCCATCGACCGACCCAGCTCTCTTCTGGGTTCATGAGAGCAATAATACCGTCAAAAGTAGCACTCGTCCTGTGCTGTACGTTTTCCTGACTTCCCTTGAGCTATAAAAATATTGAGAAATCTTCTTATTTCTGCAAGGCAACAGAAACTCACCTGAAGAATTTCGTCGCAGTTGGGACATCCCTCCCGTTTAAAGTCCTGCGCAGTCTGAATAATCGAGCATAAAAGACACGCCCTCAAGTTCCTATTTTTCGCATTCGCAGGGATGGTGGCCATAACTGGTGGTGGTTAAGCGCGAGAACGAGACCTCGTGGCTATGCCGCCTCTAAATCACGTGCATCACAACCTGAATTTGATATCAAATTTGGCTCTCGAGTCTTGACCATGACCCGCAAAGTCGGCCGCGGCGCTCTCCTCACCTCAAACCTACCTCAACTTCAGAACCTCATCAAGCGAGATCCTATTGGGTACAGAGAAGAATTCTTGCAGCAGTGGAACCATTATGATTCGATAAGACGGATATTCGAGTTGAAGCCGGACGATGATGCTCAGGCTGAGCGGTTTAGAGAGCTTGTAACATTTATTTCGCATGTAAGCAAAGATTTCTTGAATGTAGTCTGAGGTCACTAATGTGGATAGGTGCTGTAGGTAGCACAATGCTATCCGAAAGAGACAGCCGAGTTTCCGACACAGTTATCTGAGCTCCTGCTGCAGAATTATGCAACACTCCCACCAGAGACTCGCAAGAATCTTGTAACAAATCTTGTGATGCTACGAAATAAAGAGGTCATAACTTCCATCGAGTATGTTTCCTCTTCGCTCCCTATTCACCTACATAACCCTTCATAGGCTCCTCAAATCCCTCTTCCCCCTCCTCCCACGAACGACTTCCTCGTCCCTCCGAGCTTTCATCCGCAAAACCATTCTCACAGATATTCGCACCGCCAACATGAAATCCAAAAACCATAAACTGAATCGGGCCGTGCAAGCGATGCTCTTTGGGATGGTTGAGCGCGGGATGGATGGGGAGGTGCAGGGAGACAAGGGCAAGCTCCGAGGTAAGCCTGTGACGGAGAGAGAAGGTGGGGAGGAAGCGATGTGGGCAGTCATGGTAGCGATGGAGTTGTGGAAGAAGGGCGTTTGGTAGGTCTATTTTGTTCATCTCGGGTTGGAAGAAGTGATTTATGCCGTAGTGGATAGGAACGACGCAAAGACTGTGTCGATCATCGAGTTTGGATGCTTTCATCCAGTGACCAAGGTCCAAAGTGCCTCGTTACACTTTTTCTTGGGAACCGACGACGAGAAGCAAGATAGTGATGATGAGGAAGACGAGGTGGGTAATGCTATTGTTAAGAACTACCTTGGCCTACAGTACGCATATAGGGGCCAGATATGAAGGCACTACAGCACAGGCGGACGATCAACAAGAAGACTCGTAGTGGGGACAAGAAGCTTGCTAAGACGGCGAAAGTAGCGAAAAAGGTAAGATCAATCTTATATTTAGTTTAGGTCCAGTATTCATTATGGTCACAGAAACGAGTGGCGAAATCAGATGAGACCAACGCCAATTTCCCCGCCATTCAACTCCTCAACGACCCTCAAACGTTCGGCGAAAAGCTTTATGATTTATTGCATAAATACGGTCAGCTTATCTGTCTTCTGGGTGGGCACCAGCTGAATTATATTATAGACAAACGATTGTCCCTGGACCACAAAACCTTGATTATGCAGCTGCTCAGTCGCGTAATGGGCACACACAAACTCTGCGTTCTTTCGTTCTACACGTTCATTGTCAAGTCAGTCTCCCCTACCTACACCATATTACTCGTCAAATGACCACCCCCCTCATAGGTATCTCACCTACCACCAACTCCGCGTAACCTCCATCCTTGTCGCCCTCGCCCAATCCACCCACGACCTTACCCCACCCGACGTACTCGAACCTGTCATTCGCAAACTCGCACATGAATTCGTTCATCCAGGAGTTGGACCCGAAGTTATCGCAGCAGGTCTGAACTCGATTCGCGAAGTCGCACGACGCCAGCCGTGGTGCGTCCCTCAAGACCTACTGAGCGATCTCGTGGAGTACAGAAAGAGTCGAGATAAAGCCGTAACGAGCGCGGCCCGAAGTTTGTTGCAGCTCTATCGAGAGGTGAATCCAGGGATGCTGAAGCGACGAGAGAGGGGCAAGACCGCGAGTATGGGAATGAAGAGCAAGGGACCGTTGCCGTTTGGTCATGCGCCAGACGCAGCAAACGGGATCGAGGGCCTGGAGGCAAGTTTATTTGCTCATACCGCATTGCATGTCGTCTAATAGGCAATGGCGTATCTCTATCAACAGTTCCTCGAGGACCACCTGGAAAACAATTCGGACGCGGGGTCGGATGCGGGGTCGGAGGACGGAGAAGGCTGGGACGGCTGGGACGTCGAGTCTGATTCGTCCGAGTCGTCCGAAGCTTCGGAGGGCTGGATTGATGTGGAGTCGGACAGTGGGGAGTTGGAGATCAGCGATAGTGAGGACGAGGACGATAAGAAACGAAAAGGGAAGGGAAAACAGGAAGATGACGATGAAGATGGGGATAAGGGGATGGAGGATCTAGAGGTGAAGGATGCGGAGCCGGCTCGAATCTCGACGCTGGCCACGACCAAGGTAACGTGTTCGGGGTGTTTTTGGGAGTTTTCAGGCACTGAAAATTTTGTGATCGTAGATCCTTACCCCGGCGGATTTTGCACTCCTCAACGAGCTTCGTATCAAGGCTACCACAAAAGAAGCCGAGTCTGGCGGCGGGCCTACAGCCAAACGAAAACTTGCAGCGCTCGAAGCCCAGCGTAAAGCCAACTCGGGCAGTAATTCATCCAACACGTTCCTCTCCGAACATGACATTGAAGGCCCACGCAAAAAGGCCAAGGCAGACTACGAAGAGCGCATGGCCTCGATTCAAAAGGGACGCGAGGGGCGGGAAAAGTTTGGATCTGCGAAGGGCAAGAAGAAGAAGGACGCACCGAGCAGTTCGACCAACCGGGAAAAGGCGAGGAACAAGCCGTTGATGATGAT